>PITA01007742.1:24634-89411 GCA_004023965.1 Spilogale gracilis
TTTTTTTTTAAAGATTTTATTTATTTGACAGAGAGAAACACAGCCAGAGAGGGAACACGAGCAGGGGGATTGAGAGAGGGAGAAGCAGGCTTCCCGCCGAGCAGGAAGCCCGATGTGGGGCTCGATCCCGGGTCTCCGGGATCATGACCTGAGCCGAAGGCAGTGGCTTAACCAACTGAGCCACCCAGGCGCCGCCTAAAGATTTTTTTTTTAAATATATTTGACAGAGAGAAACACAGCGAGAGAGGGAACACAGGCAGAGGGACTGAGAGAGGGAGAAGCAGGCTTCCCACTGAGCAGGAAGCCCGATGTGGGACTCGATCCCAGGACTCTGGGATCATGACCTGAGCTGAAGGCAGTCGCTCAACCAACTGAGCCACCCAGGCGCCCCGAAAGAACTCTATTATTGGCAATGGCTCTAGTGATCACCAGAGTGACACAGTCTAGATGTTGCTGTGTGTGTATTTTTTATGTGTGACTACATTTTATTAATTAATTAATTAATTAATTAATTTAACAGAGAGAGAGATTACAAAGCAGGCAGAGAGGCAGGCAGAGAGAGAGGAGGAAGCAGGCTCCCTGCTGAGCAGAGACCCCGATGCGGGTCTCGATCCCAGGACCCTGAGATCATGACCTGAGCTGAAGGCAGAGGCTTTAATGCACTGAGCCACCCAGGTGCCCGTGACTAACATTTTAATCAACACACTTTGAATGAAGCAGGTCACCCTCTGTAATGTGGGTGGGCCTCATCTAATCAGTTGAAGGCCTTAAGAGTGAGATTTCCCAAAGAAAGCATTTTGCTTCAAGAATGCCACATAGAGGGGCACCTGGGTTGCTCAGTTGGTTAAGCGGCTGCTTTTGGCTCAGGTCTTGATCCTGGAGACCCAGGATCGAGCCCCACATCAGGCTCTCTGCTCGGCGGGAAGCCTGCTTCTCCCTCTCTCAGTCCCTCTGCTTGTGTTCCCTCTGTAGCTGTGTTTCTCTCTGTCAAATAAATAAATAAAATCTTAAAAAAAAGTATGCCACATAGAGGGGCACCTGGGTGACTCAGTTGTTGGGCACCTGCCTTCGGCTCAGGTCTTCGTGTCGGGCTCCCTGCTCGGTGGGAAGCCTGCTTCTCCTTCTCTCACTCCCCCTGTTTGTGTTCTTTCTCTAACTGTGTTTCTCTCTGTCAAATAAATAAATAAAAATCTTAAAAAAAAAAAAAGAATGGCACATAGAAACCTTGCTTGGGTTTCCAGATTGCATGGCTTGCCTTCTGGATCTTGGATTTGAGATTATAACACCACCAAGACTTTCCTGAATTTTCAGCCTTCTGGCCTGTCCTATGGATTCAGACTTGCCCCATGACTGTGAGGGCCAGTTCCTTAAAATATCCATGTACCTGTCTTGGCTCTTTTTGGGTCTCATGGCTGCCAGTTCTTAGACTGGAATTCACACCAACACTATTGACCCTCCTGGGTCTCCTGCTTGACGACTACAGGTCTTAGGCCTTCCCAGCCTCCGGCATTATGTGAGTCAATTTCTTATAATACATATCTCTCTTTCTCCATATATATGTCTGTATGAATGTATGTACATGTTTGTACACACACACACACACACACACACACACACCCTGCTGGTTGTGTTTCTCTGTAAAATCCTGACTAATAGAGGTGTAGATTTCTCCTCCAAAGTGAAAAACCTACTAAAGCCATTTGAAGAAACCGTGTACTTCTGTTTGGAGTTAAGAGCTAAAGGTCAAATGCTCTGCTGGGAAAACTTGATCATAATTTAATAATGTGGAGAGAAGCATCTTCTGGTTAGATGGAATCTTCTTTGCAGAGCATGCCTGATGGGTTTGGGCGTCTGAGGCAGTGTGTGTGTCTTCAGAGCTGTAAGTCAGTGCAGAAGCTTGGGCCTCACTTGGGGACTGGTTTTCCTCTTGTTTTTTACGATGTAGTGTGAGGTCACACCTAGCAGTGTTTTGTTGATGTTATTTCATTGACAGACTATGTCGTGAAACATTTAAAAAGTCCTTATTTTAAATGTTGCTCTGCTAGGTCCTCAAATTACAGTCTTTGAGACCTGGGAGGAGTCATGGAGCTAATCTGGCCTCATTCTTCTCAAATTGTGTTCTATGAAACATACATTCGTAAATGTTCATAAGTGGTCCTTGAAAAAGGTTTTCCATGGCCAAGTAGGTTGTTAAAGACAGCATATACTCTCTCTAGGTTAGGAAGTTAACACATTGAAAACCACAGAAGCCAATGAGATTACTCAGGAGGGGGTTTGGAAGGAAGAGGAGTGTGTGAAGTCCTGAGGTGCTGCAGCTTTCTTGTAACCATGAGGGGAGAATGAAGGCACAACCCAGAAGATGCCATTGCTGGATCAAATGACAGAGAGAAACCAGAGTCCTAAGACAAATCTCAAGCCATTAAAACCAATTCTACTGCTAGAGTTCTCAACTGGATGCCAGTAAATTCTTTCTTTTTCTTCTTCTTTTCTTGTTTTTGTTCTTGTTCTTGTTCTTCTTCTTTTTTTTTTTTAAGAAAGAAGGGAAAAGGCAGGGGAGAGGCAGAGGGAGAGAATCTTTTTTTTTTTTAAATTCAAAGACTTTATTTATTTATTTGTCAGAGAGAGAGAGAGTATACAAGCAGGGGGAGCAGTAGAGGGAGAGGGAGAAGCAGACTTCTCACCGAGCAGGGAGCCCGATTTGGGACTTAATCCCAAGACCCTGGGATCATGACCTGAACTAAAGGCAGATGCCTAATTAACTGAGCCACACAGGCATTCCTGGGAGAGAGAGAATCTTCAACATGCTCCATGCCCAGTGTGGAGCCCAACATGGGCTTTGATCTCACTACCCTGAGATTATGACCTGAGCTGAAATCAAGATTTAGATGTTGGGACGCCTGGGTATTTCAGTTGGTTAAGCGACTGCCTTCAGCTCAGGCCATGATCCCAGAGACCCCGGATCGAGTCCCACATCGGGCTCCCTGCTCGGCCGGAAGCCTGCTTCTCCTTTTCTCACTCCCCCTGCTTGTGTTCCCTCTCTCACTGTCTTTCTCCCTGTCAAATAAATAAAATCTTAAAAAAAAAAAAAAGAGTTAGATGTTTAACTGACTGAGCCATGGTAAATACCTTTTTTTTTTTTTTAAGATTTTATTTATTTGAGAGAAATAGAGAGTGAGAGAGAGAAAGAGAGACAGAGAGAAAGAGAGAGCATGGGGAAGGGGAGGGTCAGAGGGAGAAGGGAAAGCAGACCCTCTGGTGAGCAGGGAGCCCAATGTGGGATCTCAATCCCAGGACCCTGAGATCATGACTGGAGCTGAAGGCAGACTGAACCACCCAGGAGTTCTGGTAAATTCCTTTTTAACTCAAGTGTGTGTTTTTTTTTAAGATTTTAATTATTATTATTATTATTATTATTATTATTATTATTTAAAGATTTTATTTATTTGACAGAGAGAAACACAGCCAGAGAGGGAACACAAGCAGGGGGAGTGAGAGAGGGAGAAGCAGGCTTCCCGCCGAGCGGGGAGCTGGATGAGGGGCTCGACCCTGGGTCTCCGGGATCATGACCTGAGCCGAAGGCAGTCGCTTAACCAACTGAGCCACCCAGGCGCCCCGCCTACTTATTTAATTATTGGACAAAGAGAGACACAGTGAGAGAGGAAACACAAGCAGAGGGAGTGGGAGAGGGTGAAGCAGGCTTCCCGCCGATCTGGGAGCCCAATGCGGGGCTCAATCCCAGAAACCTGGGATCATGACCTGAGTTGAAGGCAGACCATGGAGGTGCCCCCTAATTTAAGTTTTTATGTCCTGTCTTTGAAAGAGTCCTGACTTGGATGACATGTCCCAATAGCTTTTGCACACTTATCTGTCTTCTCTTAGTCTGTGTTTCCCCATCTCCTTACCTGTCCTGCAGGAGAACTCGCTGACCCTATGATTCAGAATTAACTAGTGACTCCCTTCCTGAGATTACTCAGGGGGGAAGGCCCCACGTCCCCCACTTGTGGTCTGTTGTGGTCATTTTGGGCATGACTGGAGCAGTCAGCTAAAAATCAGTTATGTGGTTAAAGATATTATTTTTATCTTTGGATTGCTAGCAGCCAACTCAAACTGCCTGGCTAATGGAAGCCAGAAGGGGAGTTTCTTGGAAGCATTGTAGGCTTCCTCCCGCCAGAGTCAAAGACAGAGCTGGGACAAGCTGAACAATGGAGGTGGCGAAGGCAAGCAACCACAGTGGTCCTGAGGAGCCTCCGCAGACTCTCATCGAAATTCTATCTGGGCTCACCACCGCCATGGTGCACTCTCTGTGCCCGTTAGAAATGGCTGGGAGACCGAATAGGTTTTAATGATGAGAGTGAAGGGAGATGAGCCCACCCTGCCTATCAGAGAGGCTTGCTAGCCCGCTGAGAAGGGTCTGCCAGACCTCTCTGAGGGTGGAGCCATCCCAGCGCTTCTCCAAGCTGCTCGAGGTCCCTTGATGATGAAGAACAGACTTTGCAGGGCTTCACAGCTCCTAAGGCCCTGGGAGAGCTGGGGAGATGCTTCCCTGGGTGCTTTTGGTTTTCAGGACTTGCGTTGGCCCAGACTCTGCCCGTCAGGGCTTTCTTTGCCATCTTTAATCTTTATCCCTTTTCCCGTGGTCTCTGCTGTTCATGTCTTTCACGCTGATTTCTTTCCTCTTCCCAATGCCTCTCCTCCTAAAGACTGAATATTTGGGTCCCCCAGAAATTCATATTGAAACCGAATCCCCAGTGTGGTGATATTGGGACATAGAGTCTTGGGGAGGTGGTTAGGGTGTAAGGGTGGAGCTCTCATGAACCAGATTAGTGTCCTTATTTTAAAAGAGACTCCTGAGAGATCTCTTGCCCCTTCCGCCTTGAGGGATTATAATAAAAATATGGCTATCCTTCCCGGCCTCAACCCTCTTGCCATTTTAGCTTTTCCCCTAGACTTCCCTATTTCTGTCTAAATTCTGGGGTTCTTCCTAGGTTCAGGAGGTGGGCTCTCACCAGACACTGAATGTCAGAAATTTTGTTGTTTGTAGAACTATATTCAGTCTGTAGTATTTTGTATAGCATCCTTAATGGACTAGAACACCACCCTTAAAGAAAAAAGATTCTTGGGACACCTGGGTGGCTCAGTCAGTTGGGTGTCTGCTTTCAGCTCAAGCCATGATCCTGGGGTCCTGGGTTTGAGTCCTGCATCAGGCCCCTTGCTCAGCGGGGAGCCTGCTTCTCCCTCTGCCTGCCGCTCCTCCTGCTTGTACTCTCTCTCTCTGACGAATAAATAAATAAAATCTTAAAAACAGAAAAGGATTTTAAAAAATTATTTAAGGAATAATTTTTCCAAAATAATTATTCAAATGGTACTAAAGATTTTTCAGTGAAAACTAAGTTTTTTTCTCCCTGCCATAGACTTCCTGTCTCTTGTCAGAGAGAATAATTACGATCTGTTTTCTGGGTATTTGTCCGGATGAATCTTATGTCTAAATCTTTATATACTTATTATTTTATTTGTTTGTTTTCGAGTAGGCTCCCCGCTGGGCTTGAACTCAGAACCCTGAGATCAAGACCGGAGCTGAGACCAAGAGTCGGATGCTGAACCTCCTGCTGCACCCAGCATCCCAGCCTATGACTTTATCTGTAAACCCAGAACAGCTGACACACTTGCTTGGTGACTTGCATTTTCCACTCAGTGATGTCCCATCGATGGATGGGCTTTTATGAATATAAATTATGAGGCAGCAAATATGCTTGTGCACCTGACGTCAGGCTCCTGAGCAAAGCACCTGGGTCAGAAACAACAGTGCTTCCTTTCCCAAGTTAGCAAGCTTTGCTTTTCCTGTTTCTAGCAGGCTTCCCAGGAAGGGCCCACATTGGCTGCTTTTCTTTCTCTGACTCCTTACCTAGAATGTGGCTTCTGCCTGCGAACATACTCAAGGGGCACCAGTTGACCTCCTTCCTTAGGGCATCGTCTCTGACTCTTCTGTGGAATTTGACCTCACTGCCCATCCCATCCTGAAACTCGCCTTGCTTGGCTCTTATAGCGCGGATGATCTCGGTCTTCCCATTCCTCTAAGCGTGCTTTTCCTGTGACCTTCGTCTGCCTTATCGTCTGGCAGGAGTTTGAGGGTAAAGCAATCTGCTGGGTTAGCCCTTGGCCCGCACCCCTTTGCCTCACTGCCTGGATCCCACGAGGAATGGGAGGTTTTGATCATTATCTGAATTCACGCTCTCTTTTAGACTCAAACCCTTCATTAACTTAAAAAAAAAAGTGTTGTTTTTAATTCCTGCATTTTATGTTATTATCATCACTATTTTGGTATTTGCTATGTACCATTTTTAAAATACGAAAATGTGGGGAGGGCATCTGGGTGGCTCAGTTGGTTAAGCATCTGACTCTTGATATTGACTCAGGTCTTGATCTCAGGGTTGTAAGTTCCAGCCCTGAGTAGGCCTCCAGGCTGGGTGCGGGGCTTAAAGCAAACATACCAACAAACCAAAGAAAACCGAAAAGGTGTCAATAATAACAAAGAATACAACAAAAGACTTGCACAAAGGTACTGATATTTAAACCACCGGGCTTCATAATATGTGACTGACACAGCTGGAGGCTCTTTTGTGCCCCGCCTGTCCCGCAGAGATAATCACTCTACTGAATTTGGAGTTTGTCATTTTCTTGCATTTTAACTGAGTCCTGAATTTCTGATGAACCTCTCTGGATATCTCTATATGGGTAACCCACTCAGTATGGTTAAAGCAAACACAAGTCATTCCATTTATGCAAAAAAGGAAAAATGCGCTTGCCCTATCGATCTTTCTGTCCTTACAAATCCTTCCAGAAAGATCTATATCAGGGGTGGACCGAACGAAACACAGCAGCAAACCTGTTTTTTGTGAGACGTCAAAGTGTTAATTATTTCTGGGTGCTTGGACCGTGGATAGTTTTTCCATCTGCTCATTTGTGTTTTCTAAATTTTCAACAGTGGAGCATGGATTACTTTACTACTAATGCCCCAAACCTATCTTCCCCTCAACCCTCTCACCAATTTAGCTTTTACTATGGACGTCTTTATTTCTGTTGGCATTCTGCAGTTCTGCACAGGTCCAAAACCTGGGAGGCAGGGCCTGATGCCCCTTTCCATTTCATGTTCCATTGGTTCTTACTACACCTTGTGGTTGACCAGATTTCTAGCTCCTCTGTTAGATTTCAAGTTCTTAAAGGGCAAAAACCTTATCTGTTTTCCTGGGGGCCCATCACGCAGCATAGCTCAAAAACAGATAGTCCCGCAGCTGTTCTTGAACTTTTCTGCCCAATGCCTCAGGCTTGCGTACACACCTTGCAACTGTCACCTGGCTTATTTATAGAGATTTCCTCTATAAATAAGGGTTTCTGTTTCAGGTATGGTTTGCCCTTTATATTTACACTCTATCTCTGACCCTACCCTAGCCTCGAACTTAGAAACCGGAATTGGAGTTGGTATTCAAATCCTTAGCCACCGTGGGGGCAGCCGGCCCCCTGTAAGAACTAAGTCATAGTTGGGAAGTTCATTCTAGCTGCTGTCAGTACCAGGAGGGGAGTTCTTGACGAGATTTTACTTGTCCTTCCATGCTGTTTTTTCTGGGGTTTCCTTGCTTCTTTTTGTGATCAGGTTCCAGATGGCTCAGCAGTGCAACCGAAATGAATATTTTGACAGATTGCTCACTGCTTGTAAACCCTGCCACCTTCGATGTCCTAATACCCCTCCTCCACCTTGTCAGCGTTACTGTGACACACGTAAGTAATACTGCCCAAACAATTAATTCATTGTTGGGCCGATTTTCTCTACGTTGACTACTTATTTGGAGAATAGGCATTCTGGGGAAGAGGTTAAGATCTTTTGAATCAAAGAGAGAAAGGAAATAAGGCAAGTATTTAAATGCCAACGGAGCAAAGTAATTATTCAGAACTGAACTCAATTTTATTCATCGCTGTCTTCTAATGAAGTGTTATTTAGAATTTACAAGTCAGTGCTGATGAATTAGGGGAATTGGATGGCAAATAATCTTTACTTGATGTGGATATTATGTTGTCAGTTCATTATCTCTCTGATATTCTTTTAATTCAGTGAAAGGAACAAATGCAGTTCTCTGGACCTGTTTGGGCCTGAGCTTGACCGTTTCTTTGACGGTTTTCATGTTGATGTTCTTGCTAAGGAAGATGAATTCGGAACCGTCAAAGGACGAATGTAAAAACACAGGTCAGTCTGATGGTCAGTCTTTAAAATCTATTTCCAAGAGGTGGCTTTTGTGAATTTCAGTTCCTTCTCTTTCTCTTTCATGTTGAGTATTTCATTTGGTTAGAGCCCTTTTGACTGTGTTAGTGGACAGTTGTGTTAAATGAACTTTTAGGAAGGTGCGAGCTGTCTTATTTTTGGTTTGTCTCCTTTGCAGGTGCCCCACATTCTTCCCTCTGTAATTACTCTTCTGAAGTTCTGAGGCTTCCTTGGCAAACATCATTTCTTTGACCCAAGTTAGCACATTGATTAAATGTCCCACTCTCAGAAACTGCTAGCCAGGCCTGCTACTATCAGGAAAAGTGTATTTGGGAAGATTCATGGCCATATTTTAAATACAAACATAAAGGCTGTTTGGGTGAATATCTTACCGCCAAAAAAAATGTTAGAAATGAATAACCAGTTGTTCTTGGATTATTTGAGCAGTTATTTTAAAGATTATTATCTTTATTAAGTGGCAGAGAACCAGATTGAGAAATGAATGTTCTACTTAAAGGCTTTTTAAGATAAAAATATTTCTGTAGCACCTTTGCCCATGGTCTGATTCCTGAATGCTTTGCAGCCACTGACCTATTTTTTTTTTTGAAAGATTTTATTTATTTGACAGAGAGAAACAGCTAGAGAGGGAACACAAGCAGAGTGAGTGAGAGAGGGAGAAGCAGGCTTCCCGCCGAGCAGGGAGCCCGATGCGGGGCTCGATCCCGGGACTCCTGCATCATGATCTGAGCCAAGGGCAGACGCTTAATGACTAAGCTAACCAGCTGCCCCTAATGACCTATTTCTTGATGTTTTTATTTTCCACGCATAATCTGTAAAGTACCCACCTCATTTGCAGTAAAGAGAGGTAGATGGCTAGTCCCCATAATTTACTCAATTTTCTTGTTTTCTTGTGCCTGGGTTCTGAGAGACAGGTGGGGAGTGACTTTAGGTGTGACATTTTGGAAGATGGAGTTATTCTGTGGCAGGCTGGGAAAGTAGTAAAGCTTACCTTCACCTGCATCTAAATGGGGACATAATAGAGATTCTTTCCTTATATGATCACATAAGATTCATTATAAAAATTTTTTTGATTTGCTACCATATGCTCTGTAACAGAAGTATCTTTACTTTGAATTCTAAAGTATCACCCAAAGGCTCATTCTGGTTTGCTATAACATGGTAATGGGACATTTCATGGGTGTGTAATAGGGTCAATACCTCAATGCCTCCAAGGGCCAAGTGGGCAACCGATGAATGCAGTGGGCCAGGTGGAGGTTTCAACAGTAGAGTAGCCTATGCCCTTCCCCAAGGAGACACTTGCTACTGGCTCCAGTGAATTGTTTCCATGTAGGAATGTTAGCTACAAGTTGCCACATTTTTTTTTTTTAAGGATTTTTTATTTATTTGACGGAGAGAAACACAGCCAGCGAGGGAACACAGCAGGGGGAGTGAGAGAGGGAGAAGCAGGCTTCCCGCTGAGCAGGGAGCCCGATGTGGGGCTTAATCCCGGGTCTCTGGGATCATGATCCGAGCCGAAGGCAGTTGCTTAACCAACTGAGCCACCCAGGTGCCCCCATTTTTTTGTTTTTAAAGAAGCCAATCACCTTGATTTCCAGGTGAAATCCCTTAAATTTTTTTTAAACTCTTGATTTTTATTTTTTAAAACATTTTATTTATTTATCAGAGAGAGAGATCACAAGTAGGCAGAGAGGAAGGCAGAAAGAGTGGAGGAAACAGGCTTCCTGCTGAGCAGAGAGCCCAATGTGGGCCTCGATCCCAGGACCCTGAGATCACGACCTGAGCCGAAGGCAGAGGCTTTAATCCACTGAGCCATCCAGGTGCCCAGTCTCTTGATTTTTAAATGGGGGCCAACATAAAACATATAAGCAAATACTTAAAAACACTACAGGGGCCTAAGCAAAGTCTGTCTTCAAATCCAGTGTGGCCTGTGGTCTGTCAGTTGGTGACCTCTCCCGCAGGACATACTCATTTGTTTTGTAGGAGGAGGTCTGTCTCCACGGTCTGGAGCCCTAATGTGTGATGCTAAGACTTTAAGGACTGCCCCACCTGGGAAGTTGAGGTTAACGGTTGTGTTTCTGCAAATCAGGATTGGCTCTTCAGAAGGAGGTGAATGCTCAACAGAAGGAGGGCTCTGAGAGCAGGAATGGCGAGGAAGTTCTCTCCAGGGGCCTGGAGTACACAGTAGAAGAATGCACCTGTGAAGACTGCATCAATTCTGAATCAAAGGTTGATTCTGACCATTTCTTTCCACTCCCGGCTATGGAGGAAGGCGCAACCATTCTGGTCACCACGAAAACAACTGACTACTGTAACAGCCTGCTAGCTAGTGTCACAGAGATGGAGAAACCCATTTTTACCAGATAACTAACCATTTCAATTGCAGTACAGCAGCTCTGAAAATCGTATGTTAGAAGGATGATGTATCAGATCTCTTTTGGATGACTGTCCTTATCTGTTGCTGGTAGAGCTTTTTGTCCTATAATTCTAGAAAATCCTATGTTACGTGTACGTCCCTATCTTATTGTTGGAAGCTGAACTGTGGAAATTTCCTTGGTTTCATGATTAAATTTTCGACCTACTGAAAAGAAGCATGGCAGTGTGTAGATCCCATAGGCCCACATTTCTGTGGCTAGCCCCCTTGTCTCCTATACACACACATAGACATTGCAGGCCAGATTGGACTTTTCTCTCTATAATTAAAGGAAAGCAAGATGGTACTATGAACTCCTGGAGATAGAAGCCTAGGGTCAGCCACACTAACTTAGTGCGCAATGTGTGAGTGCACGGCTCCTGGCCTTGTGCGCTTTTAGCTTAATAGAGACATCAGGCATTATTACTGTCGCATAAACAAATATGTAGTTGCAAACTGTGATAAAAGTATAGTAGATATTATTTTCAGGCCCCAGTGCAGGTCATAATAATGATAGCTAAAATTTAGCTTTACTAGGGTCACCTGAGTGGCTCAGTTGGTTAAGTGTCTGACTCTTGATTTCAGCTCAGGTCACGATCCCATGGGTGGTGGGATCAAGCACCGTGACTCAGGCTCTATGCTCAACAGAGAGTATGCTTGAGATTCTCTACCTCTCTCTCCCCTCTGCCGGCACCACCCCCCACCCCCTGCTCACACTCTCTTTCATTCTCTAAAAAATAATCTTTAAAAAACAAAACAAAAAACTTAGCCTTACTTATGTGCCAGAATGGTTAGTTCTATATGCTTTACCTGTACTGTCATTTAATGCGTACAACAAATCACAAGGTAGGTGGACAATTATGTCAGTTTTACAGATGATGGCAGAAACTGAGTCGGAGCAAGTTAACATAACCAGTAAATGGCAGGATTTAAACCCAGACCTAATTATCTACCTATTATTTATTTATATTTTTTCTATATATTTTTTTCTCTTTACATCAATTTAAGTTCACTTGAATTCCCTATCTCTTTGGGCTACAATTTTAGTCCTTATTGGGGGGAAAGGGGATTCCCTTCCTGGGGTTGTGCAAAGGTCCTGAGGCGTTCTGGAAAGGTTATGCAACAGATGATGATGCCCTCTGGTAGTATGTTGACTTTGGTCATTGTTAACATGCCCAATGACACCACAGCATAGACCTCAAAGTCTTGGGGCTTTGTGGCTTTTGTGTCAGGTGTGGGATATGGGGAAACTTGGTGAGCTCTTTTCACCCATTGGGAGCCATCCCTAGCTTCCATTCCAGGCCCTTGAGGACCCCAGGAAACAATAAAGTACTGTGGTTAAGGCACTGGCTGTTGGAGCCAGATTGCCTGGATTTGAATCCTGGCTCTGTCCTGGAAGTTACAGACTTCAGGTGACTGTGAGAGTTACTTAACCACTTGTACCTCAGTTTCCCCACCTGTAAAATGGGAATAATAGTAGTATCTACTTCTTGGGTTATTTTAAGGATTAAACGAGCACACATAGGCACACCCATTGTGTGTGGGTGTATATAAAAATTTTTTTCATGAAAGTATTTGGTCCATAATAAATAATTTGAGTTACATTGCTGTAATGATTTTTATTAATCTGCTTGAACTGTAGTCTCTCTGAGAGAAGACACACACTCCTTTCTTGTTCTATAGCTGTTGTAGGAACGATATATGGAATACTGCTTCTAGCTCCCCACAGGCCCTCTTCCTTCTCCCCTACTCCCAACTAGAATCTCCTTAAGAAGTTTAGTTTTTCAAGGCTAACAAGAGCTGTAGACAGTCTTTTGATTCTTGGTCTTTAGGAGGACCAGGTGAAAATCTCAGAGAAAAGGAATTACAGTGTTTCAAGGGGGTGGTTGGGGGTAGAATAGGTAAAACACAAGCTCTGATGTCATTCACTTATCCTGCCTCAAGGGGCATGATGGAAAGGTACAGGGTGCTATGAGAAGGTAGAACACATTGTCCTCGTGACAAACTCCCTGAAGCACGTGCGTGATGCCTTACCGAGGGTTATAAAGCAGAAGACAGGAGGACCTAAACTAGGCTTTGGGAGTGGGAGAGGTTGGAGGGGTCGATTTAGGCACACAAGACTCTTTGAAATAAGAAATTAACAGCTACAGAGTATAATTGTGAAAATAGCAAAGACAACCCCACCAACCAAACACACAAGCATTTTCATCTCTCCATTCTCTCAGTCCCTATATGTATGGCCAGGTTTTGACACGATTGTAATCAAGGTGTGTAAGACCATTTTGCATGGGACTTTTTTTACTTAATGCATTATTATCACTGGCCTATCCCCTTGTTTCCATCTTTATAATTAGCATTTTCAACGACTACAAGAGATTCCTTATAAAGTGACCCATGGTTTGTTTAGCTACTCTTTTGTAGTTGGGCTTTGGTGTTGTCCTCTCTTTCAGTGTCATAAATTACGCTGCATGGCAACCTTTTCCAACGAGCTCTTGACTTCTGCTGAATCCAAAAGATAAATTCTTTTGGGGGGTCAGAGGTTGTGTTGAGAGGCAGTGTAGTAGGAAGATCATGGGCTGTGGGTCACAAAGAAATGGGCTGGAATTCTGGCTCCATTTCCCTGTGGGGCGGGTTCCTCAATTAAGTGTTTTCAACTGTGGATCAAGATTTATTACCTGGTTCAATCAACTGTCTTGGTCAGCATAAACAAACAAACAATGAAAGAAAAATAGAAGAGAATACATTTTCCATGGAATTGTTATGTTAAACATCTCCTTAAATGTATGCATGTGTGTACTGGGCTGTGATGTAAAATGCATTTTTTTTTTTACTCTTTCAGGCAAAATACCCTTTTAAAGTTTTTGGGTCCCCTTTCCCCCATGTACAAAATGGGACAGTAATCTGAGCTTCCTATTATGAACACGGGTTGGCACATCATCCACCCTCATCTCCAATGCCACCACGCTAGCCCAGACATATGTTTTTCTGGGAAACTGACTGCAATGGTTCCCTGCCCAGGTGCCCCTTCTCCACCCTGCCCCACTACAATTCATTCTGAACCTAGGACGAGCAATGGTCTTAAGACCTAATTCAGATCGTGTCACTCCTCCGCTTAAATTCTTGCAATGGCTTACCATTCTCTTACACCAACCGCACCAGGCCCACAAGGCCCTCCATCCAGCTCTCTCCCACCTCCTCTCTCTCACCCTCCCTCTGCTCAGTCAAGCCCCGAGGCAAGGCCTTTGCACTTGCCGTCCTTCCGGAACACCATTCCTGCGCATCCACGGTCCAGGTCTCAGCTCAAAGATGATCATCTTAGGGGTGCCCTCCAGTACTGCTCATCTCGCCGGCTTCTTTCCCTTCTCAGCTCCAACTGCTCTCAGGAAGGGCGTCGGCTCTTTTCTCGCGGCCGGCTCACGTCTCCCCAACACAGCTGTGGGCCCAGGAGGGCACAGAAACCTCCCGTTCAGTCCCGTCGCAGCCAAGCGCGCCGGGTGATTCTAGCACTTGGGCGCTTCCCCGCGAGGGTCTTGGTCTTGCCAGGACCCCCCTTCGCACATTCGCCGCGGTACGGGGCCGCCCCGCCGCGCCGGCGCCCGTGTTTACCTTCCGGGTCTGGGGGCGGGTCCGCGGCGGCGGCGCGGCTCCACTTCCGGGGCGGGGCGGGGCGGGGCGGGCGTGTGGGGCGGTGCGCTGTCTCCCGGCCTGTCTGGAGCCCGGCGGCGGCAGTGGCGGCGGTGGCGGCGGTGGCGGCGGCACGGCGCAGGCACCGGCCCCCGAGCGGCATCATGAGCGGTGAGTGGCGGCTTTGCCGCTGTCACCCGGCCCGGCTGCCCCGGCTCCTGCCGCTCCAGCTGCACACTCTGGCTCCCGAGTCCCACTCGCTCGCAGACCCCGGGTTCGGTCTCTCGCAGACGCTGGAACGTGGGGATCTGGCCCCCCTGTCCCCTGCACTTCTCTGGCGTCCCGAGTCCAGGCACTCCCAGCTCCCTGCCTCCTGTCCGCCGCTTACAACCGGCTCCTGGACACCTGTCCCCAGACCTCCGGTCTCTCCCAGTCCTCCGACCCCCTCGCCCAGTCATCATCCCCCCGGTTCTCAGACCTCCCGGCTGTCAGTCCCTCTTAACTCCGGGACACCCCCAGTCCCAGTTTCAGTTCCGGGGCCCCCTGCTCCGCCGTCATTCTCATTACCCAGGCCCCTGGCGTGCTCTCGCTCCAGTCTACACACGGGCAGGGTGTCGTCTCTGGACACTCTTAGTTTGCTGACCCCTGAACCCCATGTCCCCCGTGGCTCTCGGTCCCCGGAGGACTGAGTTCTCCAGCTTCTTTTGTCTTCCCCGCCCCTCCCATTCCCTCGTGCCCTGTGCCCCCGTGCTTTGCTGTTCCAGTCACCAGTTCCCAGTTAGGCTCGGAGTGTCCCTCTCTGGTCCTTCTTAACATTTTGGTCCTTTTTTTTCATATCCCCGTTCCTTTCAGTTCTTTTCCTAGTCCATTTGAGGTCTCCTTCGCCCAACCCTGCACCCCTTCCCTCTGGTTCAATACTGAACCTATCTGGGGACCATCGTGTTGCCCTTCCCAGCCCACCCTCCTCCCGCCCTCAGGGAGGGGTGTGGTTTTGGTGGGGAGGCCGGGAGTTGGGGGGGGGGTGGGTGCGGACAGCTTGTGCTTAGTGTTTCTGAAGTTTAGTCCCCAGACTTGGACGTGTATTCTCAGCTCTTCTGTGAAGCGATCTACTGGTGTTTGGTGCTAAGTCATTCCTGGATGTTGTGTGTGCAGAGCGACTCCGGGAACCCGTGCAGCCCGCCCTGACTGGGATCTGGATTTACTTAGGAGGACCCGCCTACCCTCGCACTGCCCTTTTCCTCTTACTGTGGAGTTGCCTCTGAAGAGCACCCACATCCAGCTCCGTTGGCCCTCGCCTTTCACCCAGGCATTTCTGGAGGTTGAGAAGGAGGTAGAGGGGCAAGGCGAAGGGGCTGTGTCTTTCTTAATTTTTAACTTTTGAGTTATCTCCGTGGATCTTTTTTTTTTTTTCTTTTAACTGACAAGTCTTGCTGCTTTTGTTTTGCTGTTCAAAAGCAAGATTTGTGAAATTGTTAGTCCTAATGAGGGAGCTGGGCAGGGGGTTTCCTGGGAGATAGTCCAGCTTCTGTTGTCAGAGCAAATGATTTTTGGCCTAATTAAATATCTGGTCCCTGAACATTAGTGATACTGCAACAAAGAGGTGATGAGCTGGTTTCCACTCAGGAGATCATACAGCCTGGTTTGAATGCAGGCCCTGGAGCCAAACAGCCTGAGTTCAAATCCTGACTCTGCTCTATAAAACTGTGTGATGAAGAGTAAGTTACTTAACCATTCCAGAAATCTCAGCAAAGTGGGGGTAAAAAAATAGTAGTACCTGTCACCTGGGCTTATTGCAGTGAATAAATTCTTTAGGTAAAGCACTTGGTATTGTGCTTCTTACATGGTATGTACCTATGAACTTAGACCAGTTGTTGTTTCCATAAATACCCACCTGGGGTTCAGGTTGGGTTCTTTTCTGACCCAGCTCTAGGGCAATGGCTGGGGCTAAGTATGCCTTGAAAATCTCTTCCTTTTATTTCTTTAAAATTATTATTATTTTTTAAAGGTTTTATTTATTTGATAGAGAGAAACAAAGTCAGGGAGAGCATACAAGCAGGGAGAGTGAGAAAGGGAGAAGCAGGCCTCCCTCCGAGCAGGGAGCCAGATGTGGGGCTCGATCCCGGGTCTCTGGGATCATGACCTGAGCCAAAGGCAGACGCTTAACGACTGAGCCACCCAGGCTCCTCTAAATTATTTTTTATTTTATTTGAATCAGTTAATTAACATGCAGTGAATTACTAGATTTAAAGGTAGAGTGTAGTGATTACATATCACACCCAGTGCTCATTCCATCAAGTGTCTTCCTTAATGCCCATCACCCAATTGCCCATCCCTCCCGTACCTCCCCACTTCAGCAACCCTCGGTTTGTTTCCTATAGTTAAGAGTCTCTTACTGAAAACCTCTTGCTTTTAATAAGACCAAGGAGACTCTGCCTCAGACTCAGGGCTCTGGACGATTCTCCTGCCTTGATCACAGAACAAGTGAAATTGACAAGCCAAGGGAAATTGATCAATGCGTCCTTCAATGACTATCAAAGATAACAAAAATTTAAAATTTAATTAAAAAAATCATTACAAAAGGAAACCAATGGATGGCTTTTTTTTTTTAAGATTTTATTTATTTGACAGAGAGAGAGAGAGAGATCACAGGTACGCAGAGAGGTGGGCAGAGAGAGAGGGGGAAGCAGATTCCCTGCTGAGCAGAGAGCCCAATGTGGGACTCGATTCCAGGACCCTGAGATCGTGACCAGAGTCGAAGGCAAAGGCTTAACCCTCTGAGCCACCCAGGTGCCCAACAGATGGCTTCTTTAGGAAAAAATGTTCAGGATGAAAGCCTTTTGAAAGGACTGTAATTGAAGCAGAAAAAGTGGTTGCTGAAGACAGAAGGAAAAATCCAAGGTATTTTCAATTTTTTCTTTCCCCCAGTTTTATTGAGAAATAATTTTCATACATCACTGTATAAGTTTCAGGTGAACAGCACGATTGACCTGTATCATGAAATGGTTACCCCAGAAGGCTCAGCTAACATCCATCCTCTATGGATGCAATAAAAAGAAAGAAGAAAGGAATAAATTTTTTTTCACTCTGTTAACTCCCGTGTTAGTCTTCATGTTATACGTGACATTTCTTGTGCTCATTTGTTTTGTAACTTGGAAGTGGTACCTTTTAAACTTCTTCCTCCAGGGGCGCCTGGGTGGCTCAGTTGGTTAAGCAACTGCCTTTGGCTCACGTCATGATCCCGGAGACCCGGGATTGAGCCCCACATTGGGCTCCGCCTGCTTCTCTCTCTCTCTCACTCCCCCTGCTTGTGTTCCCTCTCTGGCTGTGTTTCTCTCTGTCAAATAAATAAAATCTTAAAAAAAAAAAAAGAAAAAATAAACTTCTTTCTCCAGTTACCACCTTCACGTGTCTTTTTTTTTTAAGATTTTATTTATTTATTATTAAAAAAAAAGATTTTATTTATTTACTTGACAGAGATAGAGAGAGATCACAAATAGGCAGAGAATCAGGCAGAGAAAGAGAGGGAAGCAGGCTCCTTGCCAAGCGGAGAGCTCGATTTGGGACTTGATCTCAGGACCCTGAGATCATGACCTGAGTTGAAGGCAGAGGCTTAACCCTCTGAGCCACCCTGGTGCCCCTTTCATGTGTCTTAATACAGTTGAAACAGGGTCTCCCACCGTTGGGGTTGATGATCGGCATACAATAAATTATTGTTGCATGGAAGTATTTCCTCTCTTTCCTCTGTCCTTCTTTTCAATAGAAAATTTCAAATGTTTCCAAAGTGGAGAGAATAATCTTGTGAGCATTTACCATCTCATGACCGTCCCTCATATAGCTGTCTTTCTTACCTCTGTCCCCAGTTTATTTTGCAGCTACCCTTTCATCTATAAATATTTTAATATGTATCTCTAAAAGATAGGGACTCTTTTTTAAAAAACAGAGTTCAGGGCGCCTGGGTGGCTCAGTTGGTTAGGCGACTGCCTTCGGCTCAGGTCATGATCCCGGAGACCCGAGACCCAGGATCGAGTCCCACATCGGGCTCCCTGCTCGGCGGGAAGCCTGCTTCTCCCTCTCTCAGTCCCTCTGCTTGTGTTCCCTCTCTGGCTGTGTTTCTCTCTGTCAAATAAATAAATAAAATTAAAAAAAAAAAAAAACAGAGTTCAATGTCATTGTCATACTTTAAGAAATTAGCAATAATTCATTAATATAATTGGATATTAAATGTTCAAATTTCCATAATTGCCTTATAATTTTATAGTGTGTTTTTTAGACTCATGATCTAAAAAAGGTTGAAACAGTGCAAATTGGATTTTTATTATTGTGCTGTAAGAATTTATTTTTGAGCTCTAAGAATTTATTTTTGAGGGGCGCCTGGGTGGCTCAGTTAGTTAAGCGACTGCCTTCGGCTCAGGTCATGATCCTGGAGACCCGGGATCGAGCCCCATATTGGGCTCCCTGCTCGGCGGGAAGCCTGCTTCTCTCCCTCTCTCACTCCCCCTGCTTGTGTTCCCTCTCTCAGCTGTGTTTCTCTCTGTCAAATAAATAAATAAATCTTAAAACAAAAAAAGTATTTATTTTTGAGCTGTAAGAATTCTATATGATGTCTGGATATAAGTCTCTTTGTTTTTTTTAAGTCTTTTGGGCCTCTCTCTTTTTTGGTTTAATTGTTATTGTTTTAGTGTTTACACAGTAACAGAGTTGTGCACACATCACCATAATCAGTTTTAGAACATTTTTGTTAGCCTGAGAAGAAACTTAAGTACCTATTAGCAGCGGTTCCTCATTCTCCCTCCTCTTAGCCCCAGGCAACCGCCAGTCTACTCTATCTTGGATTTACGTATTTAGGATATTTCATATAGATCGAATCATACAATACATAGCCTTTTGCGTCTGACTTCACTAAATAAACATCGTGCTTCTAAACTTCATCATATTGTAGCGTGTAACTATACTTAATTGCATTTTGTGTTAGACTACTGTTTCATTGTATGGGTGTTCTACATTTTGTTGAACCATTTGTCAGTTGATGGCCATTTGACTTTTTTCCACATTTTGGCTCCTCTGAATAATGCTGCTGTGAACATTCATGTACAAGTTTTTGTGTGGGCCTGTGTTTTCATTTCTCTTGGGTCGATATCTAAGAGTGGAATTGCTGGCCCTGTCTGAGGAACTGTCAGACTGTTTTCCAAAGTGGCTGCACCATTTTCCATTCCCACTAGCACTGTATGAAGTATGAAAGTTCTGGTGTCTTCACATCCTTGTCCACAGTCCCTTTGATTATAGCCATTCTAGTGGAATGGTGAAGTGGTATCTTTTTGTGGTTTTGATTTGCATTTCCCTAATGAGCAGTGATGTTCAGTATCTTTTCATGTGTTTATTGGTTGTTTATGTTTAGCTTCTTTGGAGAAATGTCTGTTCAGATCCTTTGTCCATTTTTAAATTGGGTTTTATTATTGTGGTGTAAGAATTTATTTTTGAGCTGTAAGAATTCTATATAATTTCTGGATATAAGTCTCATATATATTACAAAATTTTTTGCTTTTTAAAGATTTTATTTATTTGACAGAGAGAAACACAGCCAGAGAGGGAACACAAGCAGAGGGGCTGAGAGAGGGAGAAGCAGGCTTCCTGCCGAGCAGGGAGCCCGATGTGGGACTCAATCCTGGGTCTCCGGGATCATGACCTGAGCCGAAGGCAGTTGCTTAACCAACTGAGCCACCCAGGCGCCCCTATATTACAAAAATTTTCTCCTATTTTGTGTCTTTTTTCTTTCTTGATTGTATCTTTTGAAGCACAAAACTTTTTTTTTTTAAACTAATAGGTTCCCCTTTCATCTCTTTTTTACCCCTCGCAATTTTTGTTGAAGGAAGCCCTTTGTTACAGGATAGATTTGTTTCTTTGTGGGATTTTGCTGACTGCATCCTTTTGGTGTGGTTTGACAGGTTTCTCAGTCTCTTGTATTTCCTATAAATTGGCAGTTACAATCTGCTGTATTCTGTAGTTGAAAATGTTTGAATAGTCTGAGGTCAGGTGGTTTCAAGGCCAAGTGCATTAAGTGCAAATAACCAGGAAGTGGAATGCCTAGGTAATGCATACACAAGATAAATGAGTACCGTGAGGCCAGAAACAACTAAGATAACCATTAACAGGGGAGATGATGGGTATATATGGTATGGTCACGTGATGTAAAACCTCAAGAGATGTTAAAAGGAATAAAGTGGATTTACACACATCACTGTGGCTATAGCTCAACGTTAACCTTCTCTAAAGAGAAGCAGAGTGCAGAATTAGACTAAAATATGTACCTTGATGCACATTAAAATACGCATATGAAATAATGTTTGTGGATTCGTATATGTATCCATACTTTCTACAGGTGGGTGGTTGTCATAGCGTGATAGAAGTCATGATTTGTTTGTTTCTCTTCAAAGAATCCAGCAGGTAGGAATACTTGATCAACCAGCCTCTGTAAGCTAAGGAATTATGCATTTCAGATAATGCTTTTGCTCTTATTTGGAAAGTAGAACTTGAAGGGCCCGAAAGTCATTATGATTCTCAAGTGCTATTTCCTAAGACTTTAGATTTGAAGGTCCTCGATGCTCATTTCCATCAGTAATGAGTCTGTCAAGAATCTTTAAGTTAAAAACCCTGTTTCAAGAGCGGGGAAAGCTTGACCCAGAGAAGTCAGATAATTTGTAGAACCATCAAGCTCTAGAGGCCTGATAGATCAGAGTTTAGGTTAGTGAGTAATTTACTGCTGTTTCTTGCCTGATGTTTGTGTACATTTTATTTTATATATATATTTAAAGATTTTATTTATTTATTTGAAACACAGAGACAGAGCGAGAGAGGGAACACAAGCAGGGGGAGTGGGAGAGGGAGAAGCAGGCTTCCTGCCAATCCCAGGACCCTGGAATCATGACTTGAGCTGAAGGCAGACGCTTTAATGACTGAGCCACCACCCAGGTGCCCCTGTGTACATTTTAGCAGCTTTATCTTATTTTTCTGGAATGCTGAGGGTCATGGTTTTCTCTTTGGCATCGACTGAGTACTTTCCAGCAGCAGCTTGTGTTTGGGATAAAGAATCAGCTGAAGCAAGTGAATAGAAAAAAGAATGTTTGTGGTTTTTATTCACAGCAGAAAAAGTGATGATATCAACTTTTTTTCCCCTCTTAATGAAAGTACTGGGTTGATCTATTGTGGCAGATTTTAAGAAATAAGTGTTCTACTGTCAGCAAATATTTGACCACGTCCTATGCAATGGACTGGATCTCATTGACATCACCTTTCTTGCTTTCCTGCTGTAACTAATAAGGAAGTCAAATTCTTAGAGCTCTTAAAATGTGAAACCAAAATCCAAGATGTTATGGACTTCTCTAAGTTCTTTAATTCCAGTTAAAGTCCTTCCATCCTGCGTCACCTTGTCTTTGCATAGACCATGCATTCTGAGGGGAAGCGAAGTTTGGTTCTTGAGGGAAAAAAAATGTTAATGTTTTGTGTAAAGCCCAGGTATGCATGCAATATGTAAACAGGTACACAATATATTTGTGGTATTAAAATTTCATGCAGGGGATGATAAAAAAAAATGTCTGAAAAGGATCCTAAGGGGGAAGTAATGAACAAAAAGGTTGAGAAACACTGGTATGAGCTGAAGTCATTTTACCATTACCATATAAACTTGCATTTTGCTCTTACCCTTAGCATTATGGGATAAAGCTGCGACATTGCTCTGTGGTCTTCATATTGATCACTTTTACAGATTCTGTAGCCCATCATTAATCCATCATTTTTGCATGCAGTATAATTTTAAAACTATTTGATTCTAGTTATGGAAACAGCTTATTTTCCTCCCTCCCTCCCCCCCCCCTTTTTTTGTTTTGTTCCTATTAAAAGGAATGGTGCAGTGACATTTTGTTTAAGGTAGTTTTTTCTTGCTTTAGACTGATGCTTCTTTAGGGTGATTTCCCTGAAATAGCTGTAACATGGAAGTGTTGATAGTTCTTGATTGCTCTGGCTTTCAGAGTGGTTGTAGTAGGTTAAAATGCTGCTGGTAAGAGTGAGGACTCAAGTTGAGGCAGAGCCTGGCCAGAAATTCAGGGTTCAACATTCAGCGTTTACTGAATGACAGTTTGGTGCTTCTGCTATCACTTAGCAGAGGGCTGTGCTCTTGGTGCCTGTTGAAGCATATCGAACAAATGCACCAAAAAATATTTTGTTGGAGTCATGGGGCTGTTAGCCAGGACTCTTCAGTTGCATGTGGCAGAGTGGAAGCTCACTTTAGAAAGATGGGAGTTGAAAAGCGGCTTGTAATGGGAATGTTTATGCTTAGGCTGTCTTCAGGCTCAGTTGCATTCAGGTGCTTAGCGAGTCATCAGGACTGTTTCTGTCCAGTTTGAAACTCTGTTTTCCTCCCTATTGGCTTCATCCTCCAGCAGCCTCTTCTCCGTGGAGGCAAGATGACTACCTTGGGTCATCTTGGGTCTCATCCTCCAATGTAGCAACACCTGAGCCAAGGGTGGGCCACTTTCCCAGTTGTTCCAGCAAAAGTCCTGAGGCTGACGCACAGCAGTCTGGCAGGCTGTGCAGTCATCCTGGAACCCAGCACTGTGGCTCTGGTGGCCTGGTCTGGATGGCATGCCTAGTCCAGAGCCCAAGGGTGGCATCTGACTTACTTGTTGTCTGGATGGAGGATGAACTGAAGGGGGAGGGCTGTTGTAATTACATCTGGAGCCATCAGGGAGGGTCTGGCAAGGAAGGTAAGATTGAGCAGAGACCCGAGGGTGGGGAGGGTGGCCCCTGGGTTTTGCTCCTGAGAGCTGAAAAAGGTGAGGTTTGCTTCTCACTAAGGTGGGAAAGGCTTGAATGTCAGTTTTGGATGTGGGTGTAGCAGATTGAAGCCTTCAAGGGGAATAAGTACTTGTTCCCAAGCCCTGACTTCCTGTGCCCATCCTGGAGCCCTCCAGAGACCTGGTGCTGGTGCTTGTCCTTCTTGCCCCACCTTCTTGGGCCCATGTTCCTGGCTTCCTACTTGGAGGGAACCTTGCCCACTACATCTTATTTTCCCTTGCCTGTGCTGCATAGTTTGGGATCTGCTCTTTCCTCCCCCATCTTTAAAAAAAAAAAAAAAAGGCAAAACCCCAAAAATGACATTGAAGATTATTGTGAAAACATGGGATATCCCTATAAATACACCTCCCTAGAACATTAAATATTTAGATTTTAGGTATTCCACTTCTGTCTTTGCTTAGTGCATATGCATTTTACAAAATTGCTTTGAGTCTATATCTGAATTAGTGTTTCCACTTACGTTATAGCATCCATCCCTGTGCCTTTCTGTCACAGTTGTTTAGACAAGCTGCCTAATATTCCACCAAATGGATGTACCATTGTAGGAAAAGAAAGTAAATTCGATTTACAGTTTTCTGGGGTGGAACTGGCAAATGTTTTCTATAAAGATGCACATGGTAAATAATTTCTGCTTCGTGGGGCATCTGGTCTCCCATTGCTCATCCTTGTTGTTGTAGCATAAAGACAGCATGGGCTATCGATAAATGAAACAATGTGGCTGTATTCCAATAAAACTTTATTTAGAAGAACAGGCAGCAGCTGGATTTTGTTGGTTTGCTGACCCCCATTCCAGAACACTACCAGAAAAGTCTGTGCCCACACTGCCATGTTTCGGCAATCACTGAAGTGTGGTGGAAAAAAAATTGAATTCTGACAATTCTGTATTTAACTCCCTGTGCCAGAGCCTGAGCACATTATTGAACTTCTCTGACTTTTAATTCCCTCGTCAGAAAGTGGAAGTGAAAGCAAGGGATGGATGGACATATAGTGCCTTACTCAGTACCTGGAGGAGGGAGGAACTGGGTGAAATTGTCACTTATTCATTTTCTCATTTCCCCTCTTCCTCCCCATTAGCTTAATTTCCAAGGTGTCAGGAAGGTATTTGGATATTTTGGTAGCTTTTTAATGTACTGCCATGTTGCCTTTCAGAACCAACCGCAGTGATATTTGGTTGGTAGGGGTGGGTGCGTGTTTGCCCATAACTTTACCAGCATTAAATGTTTCTTGGTGAATTGAATAGTTACATAATGCTAACATGTGGCAGCTAATTTTGTAGGTTTATAATTTGCATTTCTCCAACCGTGAGGGAAGATACACTTCTCCTTCAGAATGCTTGCACAGTGCTATTTTAGTATTTTTCTAAGCAGAGATTGCAAACTGTGCCAGCCACTTGTTTTGTGAATAAAGTTTTATTGGAACACAGGCACATCCATTCATAGACTATTGTTTATGGCTGCTTTTACTCTACAATGGCAGAACTGAGTGGCTGTTGACAGAGACCTTATGGCTTGCAAAGCCTAAAATATTTACCATTTGTTCTTTACAGAAAATGTTTGCTGAGATCTGCTACAGGGAAAATTCTTCGCCTGTTGATGAATATGCTGTTGACTTAGTCTTTGATCTTAGACCTCATAAGGCCACTTGGAAGGCCCGAGGCCATCTATCTGCCTTAAAGCAGAGCCTGCCTCTTTCCATTGTGTGGTGGTGGACAGTCCTTCCTATTGTTCTGGCCCAGCTGTGCCGCTTCGCCCCACAGTACGGGGAAGTAGCGGCTTGACTTCGGGAAGAATGGAGTCTGTTTTATCTGTTTGTGTGCAAACGCTGAGCAGACAAAATTGCTGCTTCATTCTGCCCATTACACGCATGCCCGAGGCTGCTGCTGTGTCCTCGCTCATTCTGGACCTCTCCATTTGGAGTAGCCCTTGGGGAGCCACAGAACCTAGCCACAGAGCCTCGATTCAACGATTGCTGAGGTCCTCCTGTGAGTAGGGGGTATTAATGCTGGTCCACCCCAGAGGAGGCTCACAATCTAGGATAGGCATGAGGAGCAGGTTTATGATTCCCCATAATCCTTTCTGTAGGGATTATACTAGGGGTATGATGTGGCTGGAGGACCACGGGAGCACTCTACAGAGAATAGCTTATTGTGCCCATGGCAGGAAGGTTTCTCGACGAAAGTGATAGTTGAGTCAGCCAGTGGGAGGTTGGTTTGTCTTCAGGGGCCCTTTGCAAAGGGGTTGAGGTGCAAACCTGCAAGTTGAGGTGCCTGAGGTTAGCCTGGCCTTTTGGAGGTTGGTGGGCCTGGGCATTGGGGTAAAGAGTTGGGGTGCAGTTCCTGGGGCAAGCGATCAGTGTCCTCGAACCTCAGTTCCTTTAACTGTTGGCATGGTGCTGTCAGCACCCCCACCTTACAGGTGGATATAACGGTTTACTGTGGGCCTCAGGACAGAACACTGAGCAGAACCCTAGGTGTGTCATACTTGGTTCACCCAGAGTTGGCTGAAACGGTGCTCTAAAAGTATCATTAGGTGCCAACTAATTGACACAAAAGTCTGAGTTTCCGGCTTCTCTTGAGAAAACAGAAGATGGGGCAACACTAGCTGGTGTTGCTGTGAGCTGTGATCTGCTGGAGCCCAGCAGCAGCTGCCGTTTCTAGAGAGACACCCACCTTGGCCCCCACAGTCCCTTCCTCACCCCGCTTCTGTGTTTTCCACCTAACCCTGGAGGTGTGGGGGTGGGGAGTGGGGGAAGGTCTGCTCTTTTTTTTTAATATTTTATTTATTTATTTGACAGAGAGATCACAAGTAGGCAGAGAGGCAGGCAGAGAGAGAGGAGGAAGCAGGCGCCCTGCTGAGCAGAGAGCCAGATGTGGGCCTTGAGCCGAAGGCAGAGGCTTTAACCCACTGAGCCACCCAGGCGCTCGGAAGGTCTGCCCTTGGTCTTGCACATGCCCCTGGCCTATGTGAGGGCACCATTTCTGCCCATTCCTCTTGCTGCTGCTTCGGAATGGTGGCAGGTCTTGGGGGGACAGTGGAAGTTACACAACAGAGCGACAGCACTAAACTCACCATGGGGCTGAGAGCCTCGAGCATCCTATGCCTGCAGATGGGACTGAGCGTGAATTCTAGCAGTGATCACAAGTTGATGGTGTATCTGTCCCATGCAGGGCCCCGGGGTCGGCTCCTGGTTATAGGGTGAGGGAAGATGGGAACATGATGGAGGTGTGGGTCTGGTCTGCAGTCTTCCGGGGACCCCTAACATGTAACTATCTAACTGCTTACTAGGTGGTCATAAAGTCTGCAGACACAGACACTATTGTTTTAATTTGTAAAACCCCCATCTGATTAATTCTGCTAGGGCAGTGGTTGGCAAATTATGGCCTGTAGGGTAAATCCCGCCCAAGGCCCGTTTTTGTGAACAACTCTGCTCATTCATTAATGTATTGTCTATGGCTGCTTTTGAGCTATAAGAGCAGCGTTGATTAGTCGAGGCCATATGACCTGCAAGGTCTAAAATATTTACTATCTGGCTCTTTACAGAAAATATTTGCTGACCCCTGTCCTAAGGTACGTTAAAGGTGGAGGTTTAATTCAGTGAAACTCAGAAATACAGGTCATCTGAGACAGCCCACCGTGTGCTTCGGGCTTGGTAGAAACGCCACTGTTAACTATAGTTTTGCAGGGTGCTTGGAAGAACAAATCATGGGCTATCATCAAGTGTATCATGTTTGTTACATAAGATCAGTAAGTCATTTGCTGCCACCTGTGCTTCCAGATGTTATGGCCGCTGGGTAGATAGTGCAGGATGAAGGCCGGGGAGGCGGGAGGGTGCTGGGTCAGAGCCAGAACAGCAGTCAGGAAAGGGGGGCTCCCCCAGAGAATTTGGCGGCTCTTGTGAAGGCAGAGCTGGCCAGGGCAGCCAAGAAGTGGGGTTGCAGCGGGAAGGGCTTGAGGGTGCCGGCGTGGCTTTTAGTAAACTCGGGAGATATTACGACATCCTGGTATGCTGTAAGAATTGCATAGATGCGAAGAAAGAACTGACAGGGGACTGTTGTTGGAGTGTGTCCTCGAGCAGAAGAGAGGAGACAGGTTTCAGAGCACCAGTGGAGGTTCAAGTTATTTAGCCTCTGAGAACCTCAGTTTTGTCATCACTGAATTGGGATAATAACATGTACTTTAGGGCAGAATTTCCTTATTGCAGCACTGCTGACGTTTTATTGTGGGGGCCGGTCCTGTGCTCTCGAGGTCCTCTAGCAGCAGTCCTGGCCTCCGTGCCCTCGAGGCACCCTCCCCAGCTGTGCCAGAAATATATGCAGACGTTGCCAAATGACTGTGGTGGGGGCAAAATCCCCATGGTTGAGACTCAGTTATGTACACCCACTCCCCCATTGGGCCCCTCATAACTACACCCCCCTGAACTGCCCTCATTTGAGTGTGCCCGTTGTTTCCTGTTACTAGCCCCATGATGGGAAGTTAGGACCTCTTAGCATCCGACCCCTTCAGTGTAATCAGAAGTATGGAAGAGAAGTGAGCTCCCAGGTGTTGTCTGGAGTCCTCTTGTCCACCCTCCAGCCCCTCAGGGTGAATCCTACCTCCTTGTCCCTTTGGCTTGGAATATGCTCTGGGCCAATATCTGCCTGTGGCAGCCCATCCCATAAAAATATTTTTTTTATTGAAGTGAAATTAACATAACAAAACCATTTATGTTTTTAGTGCTATTAATATCATAAGTAATTGCTTAATTATAGAATTAAGAGTTAGTAAAACAACCATCTTAAAGTGAGCAATTCAGCTGCATTTAGTATGTTCATAATGTCGTGCAACTACCATCTCTGTCTAGTTCCAGAAGATTTCCATCCCCCCCAGAGGGAGAGCCCTTTTCCATTAAGTAGTTGTGTTGTATCTGCATTGATTTACCTATTCTGGTCCTTCCCGTTTCTTAAAGCACAGCTCAAGTTCCGCCTTTTCCAGCAAGCCTCCCTTGGCCCCAGCAGGGCAGCATGGTGTGGTGGCCTCAGAGTCAGGCAGACCAGGGTCTTAGCCTCTGATGCACCACTTGCTTTGTTACGTGACCTTGGGCAGAATTCCTGGCATGCGGTGGCACCCAAAGAACATTACCCTTTCTTTCCTTCCTTGAACCTGCGTGGTGAGTGCATTGTAAGGATTAGCCTTTGACCCCAGAGATACCTGGCATGCCTTCACTTCTGCCACTGCAGAGAGAGGCAGGGATATACCACTGTGTAAGTGCATATGTGATCTTGATCAAGTGACCTAAGTGACCTCTGTGGGTTGCAACCGTATTTACCTTGAGCTCCAGGGTTGTTAGAAGGATTAGAGAAGGAATATACACAGAATTCCTATTAAATCTTGCTTGTTTGTCCTTCTCTAGATGCTGTGGACCCTCTTTAACTTATCCCACCCAGCGCAGTGAGCACAGAGGCCTGAATTGGGTAGCTTCCTTGTGCTTTAAAGAGAAAGCCAGTTGAAAGCATGTCTGAGAACCGGAGGTCTTACTCCTCTGGGGTATAGGGTTGCCAAGGACAACAAGAATAATAACAGCTAACATGTAAAAGGTGCTTGGTCTCAGCTAGGCCCTGTTCTAAGTGGCACAATCCACACTCATTTAATAGACCAAGGAGGTGCAGAGGGGGTCAGTAACCTGCCCATGGTCACAGGGCTGGTGGTGAGGATTTGAATCTGGGCTGTCCCATTCTTAACCCCTGCTCTGTCTCCCTAGGAGGTAACTGGAGGCTCAGTGTTTGTGGTAAAAAGGAATGTAGGATCTGAAGGATTAAACATTAAAGACAACAGGGATGCCCGGTGGTTGATTTTTCACACGCACATGTGACTTCTGAGTTAGAGCTGCAGGGATCACTGCATTTCTCTGATGGGTTTGTGGCTCTCTGGGGATACTCCCCTGGGCACCTTTACATTTTCTGTTTTCATTTTTGATGGTGATCTAACAAGAAATTCAAAAGAAGCCTATTGTGGCTCATCTGGTCAATAGCATGGACGGAGGGCTGCCCTTGGAAAAGGAGGAGAGCAGGAAGGCTGGGCCTTCCCCTCACAGAGAATCATTGAGAAATCATCCCTGAATGGCAGTGGGGCTGTGACTGCAGATTTGTTGCAAGGTTTGGGAGCCAGCAAGATTTAGCAGATGGCCGAGTCTGGAGCTGGTGGGCCTGAAACTGAATCCAACCTTGGGTACTTCCCGGGGGATTGGCCTTGGGTGTCCCTGCTGCGCCTCAGTGCTCTGCTGAATGGAGCCACGTTTGCAACGCCAGGGGTTAAATGTCAGTCACTTCATGGCTTCCCCACCACTGAGGCTCAGTGGGTGAGCACTGCAGTGGCGTTGAGACTGCGGGATTCTTCTTGGCCCTGGCAGGGGTGCTGTGGTGTCCTCTTGGTTACTGGGAGAAGGCAGGAAGGGCCTTGCTAGCATAGATTGCTCTGTCTGCCTGTCTGCACGGAGGCCCCATGTTCCAGACTGTGGAGCTAGGAGAGTGTGGTCTTATGCAGAAACCAGTGCCCAGAGAAGGGAAGTGAGTGTGCCTGTCACATGGCCAGCAAGTGGTTCTGTTGGGATGAGAACTCATGATGCCTTGTGACTTCCCACTGGTCCTCCTTCCGCTGCTCCTCATGGCCATGGCCTCCTGGGCACCTCCTGCAGTGTGTCCGTGCTCCCAAGGCTGCCTGTGCTCCCTCCACCTTCCGAGCCTCCCTTCTTGGAATCCCCAGTTAGAGCCAGGATGGCCACAGGTGCCTCTGCTGAGGTCAGGATCAGTTCATTCAGGTGCACTTTCCACCTGCAGAGGGATTGCAGCCGGGGGGTGGGGGGGTGGGGAGGAGGCTGAGGCCTGTGCAACCTCAGATTCTTCCTCTGTGGTGAACAGGCTTCTCTTCCCACCACACCGAGAGGCTTCGCCAGGTGAGGCAGGGAAGGCTGCTGACGTCTCATCTAGAAAGAGCAGTGGGTCAAGATACTGTAGGAAAGATCCGGGATCATCATGTGTATTAGGAAGGGGAGGGTGCAGAATCCTTGCTGCGCAAGTGCAGGTAAGGAGCCAGCAGCTTCGGCACCATCCGGGAGCCTGTGAGAAACTCCCAGCCGCAGGCCCCACCAGAACCTGTCTTTAGTGAGAGCCCGGGGGTTTCGTGTGAGTATGAGAACTTGAGAATCACTGCTCTAAAGATGAGTAATGAGATGATGGAGACTTTTCTTTCCTTTTTTTTTTTTTTAATATTTTATTTATTTATTTTACACAGAGAGAGATCACAGGCAGGCAGAGAGACAGGCAGGGAGGGAGGAGGAAGCAGGCTCCCCGCCGAGCAGAGAGCCCGATGCGGGCCTCGATCCCAGGACCCTGGGATCATGACCTGAGCCGAAGGCAGAGGCTTTAACCCACTGAGCCACCCAGGCGCCCTTCTTTCCTTTTTTTAAAAAAAATTTTAAAATGTTTTTATTTACATTAGTGAGGGGGGGGTACAAGCCTTGGGGGAGCAACAGAGGGGGAGGGAGAAGCAGGCCTCTCGCTGAGCAGGGACCCAATGTGGGGCTTGATCTGGAGGCACATGCTTAACCGACTGAGCCACCCAGGTGCCCTGAGATTTTTATTTTCTTTGTACTTGCCTTCCTGATTTATATATATATAAATAAAAAAATATATTTTTTAAGATTTCATTTTTTTGTCAGAGAGAGAGAGCGCGTGTGAGTGAGCATGTGAACAAGCAGGGGGAGCGGCAAGCAGAGGGAGAGGGAGTAGCAGGCTCCCCACTAAGCAGGGAGTCTGATTCGGAACTAAAATCCAAGACCCTGGGATCTCGACCAGAGCTGAAGGCAGATGCTTAACCCACTGCGCCACCCAGGTGCCCCTGTGTGAGTTACTTTTTTATCCTGGTAAAATACACAGGATGGAAGTCACCATCTTAACCACCTTAGGCGAACAGCGGAGTGGTATTAAATACATTCACACTGTTGTACAGCCATCACCACCACCCATCCCCTTGTCTCTTTCCATTTGTAAAATTGAAACTCTGTCCTCATTAACACTAACTCCCCGTCCTCCCCTCTCCCTAGTCCCTGGAAACCACCATCATAATTTCTATCTCTGTGATTTTGACTACTTCTCTCTTTTTTTTTAAACATTTATCTTTCTGCAGGTTCTTCTTCTTTTTCTTTTTTAAAGATTTTTTAAAAAAGATTTTACTTATTTATTTGACAGAGAGAAACACAGCCAGAGAGGGAACACAAGCAGGGGGAGTGAGAGAGGGAGAAGCAGGCTCCTCGCAGAGCAGGCAGCCCGATGTGGGGCTTGATCCCGGGTCTTCAGGATCATGACCTGAGCCAAAGACAGTCGCTTAACCAACCAAACCACCCAGGCGCCCTCTTTTTAAAAGATTTTATTTATAGTGGCGCCTGGTTGGCTCAGTTGGTAGAATATGCTACTTTTGATTTCGGGGTCATGAGTTCAAGCTCCACATTGGGCGTGGGGTTTACTTAAAAAAAAAAAAAAACAAACGGATTTTACTTATTTATTTGACAGATAGAGATCATGAGTAGGCAGAGGCAGGCAGAGAGAGGAGGAAGCAGGCTCCCTGCTGAGCAGAGAGCCCGATGCGGGCCTGGATGCCAGGACCCTGAGATCGTGACCTGAGCCGAAGGCAGAGGCTTTAACCCACTGAGCCACCCAGGCGCCCTTGACTACATCTTATAAGCAGAATCATGAGGTATTTATCTTTTTGGGGACTGGCTTATTTCAGTTAGCCTTATGTCCTCAAGCCTCATCCATGAAGCATTGTGCAGAATTTCCTTCTTTTTAAAGACAGAAAAATTGTGCATTGTGTGGATAGACCCCATTTTGCTAATGTGTCTATCTGTCGATCAACACTTGGATTCCTTTTTCATCTCAGCTACCACCAGCAATGCTGCTGTGAACATGGGCATAACAATATCTCTTCAAGACTCTGCTTTCAGTTGTTTTGGGTGTCTGCTCACATGTGGAATCGTTGGGTCATATGATAATTCTATCACATAAATTACTTCTATGATAAAAAAATAGCAAAGCAGTTCAGGGTGGGAAACCTTGTCAGGTTTGCAGCCGGAACTGCCCAAGGGTGGGTAGGGTTGTCGGATGCCGTGCTTGGAAGTGGGAAGAAAGAAAGTGTCACTTGTTCATCCTGGTGTTAGAGAAGAGCACAAGCCAAACCTGCTAAGCAAAAAAAGGATGTACGGATGGACATGGGTATCAAGAGAGGTGTTTGAGGGGCGCCTGGGGGGCTCAGTTGGTTGGGCGACTGCCTTCAGCTCAGGTCATGATCCTGGAGACCCGGGATCGAGCCCCGCATTGGGCTCCCTGCTCGGCGGGAGCCTGCTTCTCCTTCTCTTACTCCCTCTGCTTGTGCTCCCTCTTTGGCTGTGTTTCTCTCTGTCAAATAAATAAATAAAAACTTAAAAAAAAGAAAAAAGAGAGGTGTTTGCGGGCTTTGGGCACGGTGAGGGGTCTCCAGCCATACTGAATGACTCTTCAACATGGCATTTCTCAAACCCTCTTTCTCAAAAGCCCTCCAGAGAAAAATAACAATGACAGCGTTCGGGACGTCACTTGGTATCGTTGCGTGTCTGTGGTGTGTCTCCCCCCTGGTTTCATCTGTGTGCCCAGACCGAGGCACGAGCCTGTGTGGTGGCCCTGACACAGACTTTCCGGGGGCACGGTTTTGAGTAAGGATCACAGTTCCACCAGTTAGTATTCAAATTAGAACAAAACCTGTTATTTTGGTTCACGAGGCCCTTTGTGACTGGCCCCCTGCCTGCCTGTCTAATCTTTCCTTCCTCATTTTTGCTTTTTGCTCAAGTCACAGCAGACTCCCTTCTGGTCCTGGGAGACCAGAGGCCAAGCTTGTTCCTGCCTCTGGGCATCCGTCCTGGCTATCTGCTCTGCCTGGAAAGCTGGGCTCCCATGTCTTCCCAGGTTGCTCCTTTATAAAGGGCTCAGCTCACATGTTGCTTGTGTGGAGAGGCCTTCCACCATGGCCTTGGTGAATGGGGCCCTCTCGCTTCCTCCCTGTCTCATCACCCATTTGGTTTTTCTTCTTAGTATGACTCTCTGACATCATCTCAGTTTAGGTTTACTTAGGTGTGGGAGGCTGGTTCTTCTATACCATTTCACTCCTATGTCCCCCGTGCTCAGCGCATTGCCTGGCACACAGGAAAAGTTAAATAATACCCAGTGGGTCGGTGCACATGCTTGCCGTCCTCTCTGGGTTGCAGTTTCCCATCTGCAGCTTGGGGGTCCTTGTATGGGGACTGTAGAAGGACATGATGCTTGCAGAGGAGTCAGGGCCTGGCGTGCAGGAAGTGCTCAACACGTGGCCACTGTTGTCAGCCGAGTGGCCCTGACAGGACTCGGATGAATCATTCACCATCTCTGCGGTGAGGCCCTGCTGGGACTCCTTGGTGAAGCCCATGTAAATTGCCCCAGGGAGAAGCAGCTTGGTGGCACTTCAAGGCCTGTGGTGTGGGGTGTCTGCTCTTGTGCCACTGAATTGAGTCTCTTTTGAAATGACTGTGTTCTCCGTCCGGAGCATCACAGTATGGAGCTGTGTCCCTGTTGGCTGGAGTCCCCAGGCCTCCAGTCGGCCATCAGACGTTGCTGTGCGGCGGTCTGCTTGGAGCTCTGAAGTGTCCTTGCCTCACTCCCTTTAAGTGGAAGCTTGGCATGCGCCATGTTATCCGTTAGGAGCGCTTTTGGCTGCAAATAACAGCCCAGCATTCAGTGGTTTGAGCAGCTGGGGTTGTGTGCTGTAGGAGAGGTGGGGGGGTTTCTAGTATTGGCTCAGCAGAGGAATGGCATCAGGGCTGCTGTCTCTGCAGTTCTCTTGGCCTTCCCTCTGGGCTGTTCCTCACAGCCAAACGGTGCTCCTCTGGCATCCCCCCCCCCCCCACGGCTCCCCCATGGTTATGATGAAGGTGTGAGGGATGGAAGGAGGAATGAAACCATTAGTATCTGTTCTTTTATCAGGAAGGCATGATTTTCCAGAGCCCTCCCAGTGCCCTTCTGCTTACATCTCATCAGCTAGAACTTCTTAAGGTCAGCCTTCTAAAAGAGGCCGAGAAAAGCAGTAATAGGTTTTTCAGCTTGTACCATGGGAAGTGGCATGGGGAAAGGATGTCGGAGCTATGGTTAGGTCAGCCGACGGGCAGTGCCTGCCGTACTAGGGAACCAGCATGGTAAGGTAGACTGCTGGTTCTCAGCTGAGGGCAGTTTTGTCCCCCAGAGGACATTTGGCAGTATCTGGAGACATTTTTGTTGTCACAACTAGAGTGTGTGTGTGTGTGCGCGCATGTGCACGTGAACTGCACGCTAATGGCGTCTGGTGGGTAGAGGCCAGGGATGCTGCTAGGCTTCCTACAGTTCGTGGGGCAGCCCCCACTACAGAGAATGATCTGGCCCAAACGTCAGGGGCACCAAGGTTGAGAAACCTGGAGTTAGACCTTTCTGGACACATTTTTCAAGGGGGACACTCGTTGAGCTGCTTTCCTGTGATGTAGCAACAGGCAAATGGCCAAACTTTCCTGTAGTGATGTCGATTTTTGGTGCCTTCCTAGTAGAGGAGGCTGACGCCGGTTGGGGACAGTGGCAGGAAGTCTCGGTAGAAGGCTTATGTTGAACAGAACTAATGAAGCCTGTTGCATTTTAGGCTCACAGAACAATGACCTGAAAAGACAGTTTCTGCTGGAGCGTCTCTTGGATGCAGTGAAACAGGTAAGAGGAGAGCTCTCGTTTGACTTGGAGGTCACGTACGAGTTTTAGGCAGGTCACGTCAAAGTCCTTCTGGCCTTCCCGATGTGCACAGGCTTACTCCCACTTTCCTTCTGGGAGCAGCGAGGCTCGTAGTGTTCACTGGGCCCGGTGGGTCAGGGAGGGCAGCCAGAAGTAGTGGCGGAACAGCGCCCCATGGCCTGACTTTCTAATGCCTTTGGAGGGCTCCGTCCTTCATGACGTCCCTTTGAGAAGGGCATTGATTTCGGTTTCAAAGTCTGACTTCCACGGGGTTGTGTTTTAGGGCAACTCTTCTGGGCGCTGAGGTAGTGGCTGGAGTTAGCGCCCTGTAGGCACAAGAACAGAGACACACAGGAGGAATGAAGCCATGCCTGGGGTCGCACGGGGCCTCCAGGTGGGCTCCGCTCCAATCGCTTGATGTGATTTTTGATACCGGGCTTTTGGCTGGGTGTGGAAGCAAGGTGTGCCCCGAGGTGGGCTTCGGTGTGCATGCGTGCGTGTGCCAGACACACGTTGTTAACTGCTCATGCTGCAGTCCTGTCTGCTAAGCGCCTCACCTTTCATCCTCCCCACCACCCTACGAGGTGGTCCCTGCAGTTGTTGCCAGTTTATGGACAAAGAAGCGGAAGCTTGGAAAGATGCAACAATTCGCTTAAGGTGTAGCAGAGCTAGGATCCAATGCTGGGAATTCTAGGTAGCTCGCATCTTGGAGGGCGTGACTGACAGTGTTACGCCTGCAGTGACCACATGGGAAGGCAGATACTTTCATAGAGATGTGTGTCAAGTGTTGAAGTAAATCCAGAGAACTCGGCATCTCCCGGGCATCCAGGTGTCCTGGTGTGGTGTGTGGTGGAAAGGACGCCGGCTCCGGTGAAGCTGGAGCGGAATGCCAGCTTCATCTCAAGGCTGTTTGCTGGGGCAACTCATCTAGTCTCTCTGGGCATCCCTCTTCTCTGTCTTCCGGTCACTGCTCTCTAGAGGGCTACCGAGGGGATTGCATTTGTTCAAGTAGCTAAAGGGCCCAGCAATAAATATGGAGCCCACAGTATTTGTTTCTTTGTCCCAGAAGTGGGAAATATAATAAGAAAATGAAGAGGCAAGTGGAACCACTTTGAATGTTGCCGTTAAACCAAAATAAATTGGAGCCTATGCCCAGAGCTGCTATTATTATTGTTGTTGTTATGATTTGGGGGGATGTAAGTGTTGTACACAGGCCTTTAAAAGTCAATCTTAGTGAAGTATAACTGAGGCATACAATAAAATACACTAAAGTGTGCAGTTCCATGAGTTTTGACGTATGTGTCATTTAAAATCATTCATTTATTTATTCATTCATTTTTTTGTTGTTAGATTTTATTTATTTGACAGAGAGAAACACAGCTAGAGAGGGAACACAAGCAAGGGGAGTGAGAGAGGGAGAAGCAGGCTTCTTGCAAAGCAAGGAGCCTGATGCAGGGCTCGATCCTGGGACTCCAGGATCATGACCTGAGGTGAAGGCAGATGCTTAATGACTGAACCACCCAGGTGCCCCAAAATTCATTCATTCTTTGGAGAATAAGTTCTGGAATCTTGCAAGCCTGCTCCCCACAGTGGAGATTCCACACCTTTAAAAGACAGTAGTGGCTACTGCTGATTGTGATACAGTTTTGTGAATTGAATGGTATATAACTAAAAATGGTTAAAATGGGAAATTTCCTGTTACCTATTTTTTACCACAATTAAAGAAGAAAGAATGGTTTGCTTTGATCTGTACCTACCCTGGGTGAAATGTCATTCGGCGCAGCCGGCTGGCATGGTTGAAGCTTGAATCATGCTGCCGTAATTTCATACACAGTCATAACAACTTTGGGGGCCTTTCCAAAGGCAACCATCATCGCAGATTTGTGTAAGTTTTAATTGTCCCTTTGGGAGCTCTCTGTTCAGACAGCCAGCTGCTGACATACAGAAGAAGCTTCCTAGATAATTTGTAAAAGGCTACATGCTTTTGTTTTCCTCTTGGTATTTTGTTGTTTTCCCACAAGGCTCCTCTCTGTACATGTGGGAGATAAGGGCTTCCTGTAAGTGGTGGCTGGAAGGCTGGTGTGTCCACCATATTATGTCTTGGCTTGACATCCAGGGCACCTGGGGTTCCTGGCCCTGTGTGTCCCAGGATCCTGAGAGCCTGTGTGGGCTATTTGTGATGTCTGAGTGGCCCATCCCAATTGCTGATCTCAGTGGCTTCTTTTTCCGTGCAGTGCCAGATCCGCTTTGGAGGGAGAAAGGAGATCGCCTCGGATTCCGACAGCAGGTAAACATGTCCCTTCTAAAACCATTTACTGTCAACACCAAAAGGTGACCAGAAAGGACTTACTTCTGTATTCTGCCTCTGCAGCTTAGTGGTGTGGTGATTCAGTTTGGGTGACCTCTAGACGCCCCCGTGCTGTGACTATCTAGAGTATTTGCAGTTCCCTGTGATACCCCTTCCCTCGAGTAGCCCGTGGTGTATTCTGAGGGTAGTACCTGACATGTCTTTCCGCATAAAGTCATTTTCAGGGTAATTGATCATGATGGCAACTCTGAAATCTAAATGCTCAACAGGTGGGAGGTGGTTAATAAAGTGCAGTACGTCAGTAGGATGGGATGTTAAGTAGCCATTAAAATTGATGTCCAGGGGCGCCTGGGTGGCTCAGTTGTTAAGTATCTGCCTTTGGCTCGGATCGTGATCCCAGAGTTCTGGGATCGAGTCCCGCATTGGGCTCCCTGCTCCATGGGGAGCCTGCTTCTCCCTCTCTCACTCCCCCTGCTTGTGTTCCCCTTTCACTGTGTCTCTCGCTATCAAATAAATAAAATCTTAAAAAAATTAAAAAATATAAAACTTTTGTTTGTACAACATTTGTTTTAAGCAGAGAAATGCATATGTAGTAATTTATAAGTTATATATGTAGTTAAAGAGACTAAGGAGGCACCTGGGTGGCTCAGTTGGTTAAGCAACTGCCTTCGGCTCAGGTCATGATCCTGGAGACCCGGGATCGAGTCGCACATCGGGCTCCCTGCTCGGCAGGAAGCCTGCTTCTCCCTCTCTCGCCCCCCCCCCCCCCGCCCCGCTTGTGTTCCCTCTCTGGCTGTGTTTCTCTCTGTCAAATAAATAAAATCTTAAAAAAAAAATAAAGAGAGTAAGATACACAATTATATGGATGTAGAGTGATGCTAGCTATGTTAAACCACCATTCTGGTGAAAAACATATCAGAATGTGAACAGAGGTAATCCTGGGGTTGAGAGCATTGGGAATCCTTACACTTTCTGATATTTTTCATATTTTATACTGCGATCATGTGTCTCTTTTATAATAAAAAAAAAAAGTCCTAAAAAATTGCCATTGACCTTCATGACCCAGGAAGGACTGATGTAATTGCATAAACTTCTCACATTGACTGGGAGGAGACAGAAATGTTTTGGCAAAGGTAAGAGACACACAGGCTTTTGCTGTGTGAAGTCATTCAGGGCTGATTCATGGTGGCGTGAGCAGCTTTCCTGCAAAGGGAAGGAAGGGAACTCATTGCTCACCATTCGTCTCATCCTGGAGACTGGCCGCGGCCCCCACCCCGCCTAGCAGAGCCTGTCCCCTGTCTGTCCTTTCAGACCTGTGTCTGCCACACTTTACTAGCTGTGAGCAAAGCACCTAATACTGCATTTTAATAGAGCTGCGGGGACTGATTGAACTGGTGCAGATTTAAAACTGTACCCCTCCCTTCTTCTTGTCTTTTTTCCTCCAGTTCTTCTCCCTAATATTTAGCACCAACCAACAGACGGTACGTGAGGCTTTTTTATTTTGTTGATTTCTGTCTCTGTGTCATAATGTCAGCTCTGTGCAGGCAGGGATGTTTGCTGTCTTATTCTGGTGTGTCCCCGGTGCCTGGAAGCATGGAGAAGGTGCTCAGGAAAGGGCCACTGTCCCAGTGAGCGTGTGCAGCGCATTGTGCCATGGCCAGGTGATTAAGTATCTGTGCCACCGCGAGGTTTGAGCCCTGAGGGCAGAGGGGCGACTCGTCTAGTCTGTAGGTCTCAGTGTTTTACATGGACATGCCCTGCCCGTCACACATGCACTTCTCAGCATATGTTCGTGGCATCAGATCAGCCCATTTATTGCTTCACTTTCTCTTGAGGCTCTACTATGGGGCCGGGCCCTGGTCAGCACAAGGGTTCTGATTTGGGGCTGCAAGATCCACCTGCATCAGAATCATCTGGGACACTTACTGATCAGTAAAGCGATTCTCCCTCCCATCCAAGACCACCTGTGTGTATGCGCACGAGCGTGTGAGCCTGTGCATGTGTGCATCCGTGTGGATGTGGATGAGTATGTGGATTTAGAACTTCTTCCTTTTTTTTCCATGATTGTCCCGTTCTTTTCCTAAGAGAGAGAATCCACCTCTAAGCGTTAGACTCATGTGTTCTTACATAATAGAATCTACTACAAAGATTTTTATTGGGTACAATATTAATGTTTTTTAGAAGAATTTATTTATTTATTTGACAAAGAGAAACACAGAGGGAGAGGGAACACAAGCAGGGGGAATGAGAGAGGGAGAAGCAGGCTTCCTGCTGATCCCAGAATTCTGGGATCATGACCTGAGCCGAAGGTAGATGCTTAACAACTGAGCCACCCAGGCACCCCCAATATTAATGTTTTATAGTAGAAGTTAAAAAGTTGATTCTTTCAGTGAGTGCTGTAGTTTAAGGCTAAAAGGAGTATGCTGCTTTATATTAACAACAGCTACTGCTTCTTCTGGCTGCTGCTGCTCAGGATTCATGTCGCTGCCTCGTCTTCCACGAAAGCGTGGGGAGGAGTGGTGGTGTTATTCCTTCTTTACAGATAAGAAAAGAGACTCAGAGAGGTAGGATAATCCAGCCCAGGTGAGACATCTGAGAAAGGCAGACTTGCAAGTGGGACCCTAGTTTCCAGGGCCCCAAAGTCTGTTCTTCCCATGTTACAGCACATTTAGTGATTTTGTTGGTTTTGAAGCTGGGTTTTAAAAAAATAGTTTTTTCCTCACCTTGAGGATTCCTTCTCAATAACAGTCTTGGTCTTACCTTTGAAATGTGTTTGGGTCAAGGTGGCACGATAGGGAAGGCCATGTCATTGTCCTTATTCTGTGAGAAAGCTTAACCTCAAGAGGGAAAGTCTGTGAACAGTTTGCTGTGGGGTCTGAAGAGATAGGCAAGTCCCCTTTCTTCTGCATCCCTGACAAATGGCCCGGCCTCAGAAGTGATCCCAAATGTATTCTCTCCTCTCCAGCTCCCCTGCTGTCACCCTGTCCCAGTCACCACATCTCCCACAGGACGGCTGCGCTGACTCCCTCTTTCCTTCTTGTCCGGCTTCCTCTGCGCAGAGAGATTTGTGCACAGTGTATATGCCTTCCTGTCACTCCCCCCTGGAGAGCCTTCCCCTGGCTTCTCTTTGCTCTGTGGAAAAAGACTCACATCCCTAACACAGGCTCGCTCTTTGCTCCAGCTCCCTTGGCCTGGCCTTTTCTATTTTTGTTTTGCTTTATTTGTTTTTAAAGCCTTTTAATGCTTTTCAGGGAAATCTTCAGATCCCTGACACCAGTTCTCTGCCCCCAACCCAAGTCCTGATCATTTGGATCTTTTTTCCTTGCTCTGTACCATTGATCAGGAAATACTTATATTTGTTTTTGGTCATTCTTGGCACTGAGCTCTAAAACTTCCCCTGGAATTCCCAAAGTGATAAGCGCCATAGAGGTGTCTTCTGTTATGTTAATGAAGTGACTTTTAGAAAGTCCCAAAGGTTGGGGGGGCCCTTTGCCAGGAGAACAGTTATTAGAGGGTTGGAACTTTCTTTCCCAACACCTCCACCACTGGGGAGAGGAGAGAGGTTGGAGATGGCGTTCAGTTGCCAAAGGCCAATGATTTAATCAGTCCTGCTTATGTGACGAAGCCTCCATAAAACCCCAAGAGGTTGGGGCTCAGAGGGCTTCCGGGTTGGCGAGCACGTGGAGGCACAGGGAGAAAGGTGTTCCTGGGGAGGGTATGGAGGCTCCATGTTCTTTTCCCTTACCTGGCCCTACGCATCTTCTCCACCTGGCTGTTCCTGAGTTACATCGTTTTATAAGATACTGGCAATCTAGTAAGTAAAATGCTTCTTTGAGGTCTATGAGCCACTCTGGCAAATTAACCCACAGAGGAGGTCATGGGAATCTTTGAGATACATTGCCAGTTGGTCAGAAGTACAGGTGATAACCTGGGCTTGTGACCAGCATCTAAAGGAAGGGAGGATGTGTATAGTCTGATAGAGCTGAGGTCTTCACCTGTGGGATCTAATGCTGTCTCTGGGTAGATGGTGTCAGAATTGAGGTGAGTTGTAGGACTCTGAGCTGGTGTCAGAGAACTGCTCGTTGGTTTGGGGAAAACCCACACGTCTGGAAAGGTGATGAGAATCACATCTACCTGCCAGTTGGGAGGATTAAGTCAGATACTCTGTGTAGAGGGGCCAGCCATGGAGGTGGTGGAGTGAAGTCTGGTGGGGACAGTCATCGCTCAGCTGTGACTCCTGCCCATGCTGCCTACTGACGGAGATAGCAGTCTGCAAGTAGCAGATGGTGAAGCTTTGCTCTTAAAGGAATGATTGAAGGGGCGCCTGGGTGGCTCGGTTGGTTAAGCGACTGCCTTCGGCTCAGGTCATGATCCCGGACACCCGGGATCGAGTCCCACATCGGGCTCCCTGCTCGGCGGGAAGCCTGCTTCTCCCTCTCTCACTCCCCCTGCTTGTGTTCCCTCTCTGGCTGTGTTTCTCCCTGTCAAATAAATAAGATCTTTTAAAAAAATATTTAAAGGAATGATTGAAGATGGGAGATTTCTTTCCATGTAACTCTGGATGTAGTTATCAGCCCCATTTGGAAGATGGAGTTCCTTGGATGTGTCTCTTCCCACATCATTCTCCTGCAGGAAGCTAAGAACCAGTGTCTGCTTAGACATAATGGATAATTGGAAGGGATTTTTTTCTTTTTTAAGGATTTTATTTATTTATTTGACAGAGAGAAACACAGCCAGAGAGGGAACACAAGCAGAGGGAGTGAGAGAGGGAGAAGCAGGCTTCCCGCTGAGCAGGGAGCCCGATGTGGGGCTCGATCCTGGGACTCCGGGATCATGACCTGAGCCGATGGCAGACGCTTAATGACTGAGCCACCCAGGCGCCCCAGATTTTTTTTCTTAAAAGGCCAAGTGTTATCTTTGAATGCCACTTTAAGGTTACTGTCTTAAGCAAAGTTCTAGGCATGACTGGGAGTGTTGGCCTGTGGTCACAGCGAAATTCCAGTTGGTTGGATGAACATCAGTAGGAAACTTTGAAAGGATGGTACACAGCTGTTTCTGTCAAGGCTCTTTGGTAGCAAGCAACAGAAATCTACTCCAGTTAAGGAAGTTGTGAGCTTATGGAGTTGAGGGCAGGCCAGGTTTGGAAACAGGAAGGAGTCAAGACAACTTTGAAGGAAGTCTCCTAAGCTGGAAACAGGGGCCCAGAAATGGTCTTCTAGCGGGAATGGTGGTCTCATTAAGGTTCTGCCACCGGAGCGACTCTCATTCTGTTCAGATGGACATTCCCGGGAGGAAACACCTGCTTGGGCCATCTCAGGTCACATGACCCCTCCTGGTGGCCAGCAGGAGGATTTGGTGAAGGAGCTTCCTCGGACCCCACTGGTTTGCTCAGTGCCAGATGTCAACTTGGGTTCACCATCCCAAGGCAGGATCCAGTGAGGTAGAAATAAACCTTCAAATGAAATCTGGGTGCTGTGATGCAGGTACCTGTTAAGAACGTGGGGTACCCACAGTGCCCAACAGCTGTCCCTGTTGTAGTGACAGTCTTTCTTGTGACAGTAGTGTGAGGTTTAAAATGTTCATGTCTACATCATTGGTCTCATTTGATCCTTGCAATGACCTTGAAGTATAGACAAGCAGGAGTGGGGATGATTTCCCTACTTTTACCAGTGTAGAAACTTGGAGGCTGGTCATCTATACAGCATTAACTTCGTATCTAGTACAGGTTGATGTTGGGGGCACAGACTTTGGTCGGGTGGGTCACGTGGTTTGTGGGTCGTGGAGCACGGCTGGAGACAGACTTTGTGTTCCTGCTGCGGTGCTCATTCTCTGACGCTACACCTCCTGGTTTTCTAACACACAGTTTCCCCAAATGAGAGATTTGTTCATTGCAAGTGCTTAACATGATTTTAAGTGTTAAATGTCATGGCATTAGATTCCTTTCAGTATTCCTTTCAGTGGCTCAGTGGTTTACCGTTTTCCCTTTTAAAACAGGCTTCTTTACATGGAAAACGTGAGTCCGACTCAGGACAAGTCAGTAATGGTACCTATCCTTAGATGTAGCAAAAGTTGCCCAGCTATTTGCGAAGGACTGAAGTCTGGCCAGTCCGGAGCCGCGTGTGGCATTTGGGTCTCCGCGATAAGCAGTACTGTTGGGCTCACGTGAGATTCGAAGCGGGAGGGTGTGGGAGGGAGATCTGTTTGATCTTCTGTGATGACCCAGCAAGATGCACCAGTTCTCTTGTAAAGTGTCCAACGCCATTTAAATGAGGAGAAATTAGCAGCAGGGCTTGTTTCATCAGATTCTGTCCACAGAGACCCCCCCCAGGAGGGGGGGGGCAGTCACCGGGGCCTGAAATGCATGCATTTCTCCTGACCCCTCTCTCTCTCGGAGTTGTTCTCCTGCTCTGTGTTGACCCATTCTTGTGCTTCATTGCACTTATTCCACGGCTGTCAGTTATGCTGGCTGATGGCGAGGCTATAACGTGTTTTTTGAATAATTTGCCTTCTAGAAATAATGGCTGAAGAACTCAGCAGGCACTGGAGATTACCTCCAGGGTGAAGCTCCTTCACCAAATCCTCCTGCTACATACATTATCAATCCACAGAAGCATCTTCTTCCCCCACGGAATTACTGAGCACGATCTGGAAGTTTTTCCTTCGAATCGCAAACAGCTGCCCCAACTGTGGGGTGGCGGAAAGTGCGTGGGATTTGGAGCTGAGAGTTTAATCTGGGTGTTGCCAGTCCCCAGTCATGTTGGTCTGTGGGCAGGTTGTGACTTTCTTGTGCCCTGATGTTCTCATCTGTAAATGGGTGCAGCTGCCATCATATTGACTCAGTGGAGTTGTGAGTTAGTTTATGTGGGGCCTTTTGAACAGTGCCTGGCGGCTAGTAAGTTTCCAGAAATTGTTAGCTACTGTTATTGTCACTATAATTTTATGGGAAGTGTCTTGACACTTGATGCATGTTCTCTGCATACCTGGTCTCATTGCTGTTACAGGGAGGTAGTGGGTCGGCTTGGGGTGTTTGTTTCAGAACGCTGAGGAAGTGTACATTTCTGTGACCCTTCAGGTGACTATGTTAGAAGATGTCAGGAGCATTTCCCCTCCTTTCAAAGCTTGTCGGGGAAGAGTGATTGGTTTTGGTGATTTTTCTTTACCTGTTAGGATTAGAAACATTTCTGAACTTTTCAGGAAGCTGTAAAACAAAACCAGCTGCCCTTTGTTGTTCCCTAATGTTATTCTTAGCATAGTTGAAAATGGTCATATGTATTCCCCTGGACACTTGTGAAACCAGATGGCTTTTCCAGGCGTTCCTTTTCCTCTTTTAAATGTCTTTGGATGTTTATCTTGTGATTTTTTTTTGGTCTTTAGTTTGTCATAGGTTTCTTTTTTTTTTTTTTTTAAGATTTTATTTATTTATTCGACAGATCACAAGTAGGCAGAGCAGCAGGCAGAGAGGGAGGAGGAAGCAGGCTCCCTGCTGAACAGAGAGTTCAATGCGGGCCTCGATCCCAGGACCCTGAGATGACCTGAGCCGAAGATAGAGGCTTAACCCATTGAGCCACCCAGATGCCCTGTCTTAGGTTTCTTACCAGCCTGAGGTGTTAACTGGATATTCTAATTCTTCTCATCCTGTAAAAGATCTTGGGGTTCATTAATTGGATTCTCTGTCTTCCCTTTCCTGAGCACTTCATTTCCACCTTGAGGATCTGTAGTAGATAGTTCCACATTGTGTATTCTTTTTTTGTTTTTTTCACATTGTGTATTCTTTTATTTTACTGTATCAGTCAAATGAATAGATTTCTTTTTGGAAAAAGTTTATTTTTAGCTACTGGGTAGTCCTAGGGCAGTTAGCAAATCTGAGCACATTTCCATGTCTGATTTGTAATAAATATTTATATTGTTTATATTAGCTATGGAAAATGGTACTTGGCCCATCGAAAATAATATGTAAGCACCATCCATTATCCTTATCATCACTATCCTGATAATGGAGAGAGACTGTGAGCATGAAGTATGAGCTTTGATACCAGAAGCCCACCCCAGCCACAAATCGCCAATTACCAGCTGTGTAATTTTGGACTTACTTAGCTTCTCTAGGCTGTATCATCTGGAAAGTCAGATGATGATCACAGTCCCTACTTCCTTAGATGTAACAATGTTTGCTTGGCATAGCCAGTAGAAACTTAATCAGTACATTTTCTTTCTATGACTAGACATACCAGTATTCTGGCTAATTTGGAAACCAAAGGCTAGACTCATTGCTCATTAATTCCTCCATACAACAGAATCTATTTGTAGATCACTATGATGACATTGGGGATATAAACTGCATGAGTTGGGGCCCCTGGGTGGCTTAGTTGGTCAAGTGGCTGCCTTTGGCTCAGGTCATGATCCCAGGGTCCTGGGGTTGAGCTCCATATTGGGCTCCCTGCTCAGCGGAGAGCCTGCTTCTCCCTTTCCTTCTTCTTGCCGCTCTGCCTACAAAGTGTTCTCTATCTCTCTGTCAAATAAATACATGAGATCTTAAAAAAAAACAAATAGAAAATAAATAAACTGGACAGGTTGGTTGCTGTCCTCAGGGAACTCAGAATTGAGTACAGGAGATGGGCTTATAAACTGTGGTAGTAATAATCATGTAGTGCAGACGTGAGAGGTGAGTGCCAGGTTTTTAGTGGTCGAATGGGTAGGATGGGAGTTAAGTAGCAGGAGTAGCAAGTGGGATGGTGTAGGGAGGTGTGAGAGCATGGTCTGGGAAGTCAGGAGGTTCCTCTCGTATTGTCATGGGGAGGTGTTTGAACTTTATCCATTAGGGTATCATTTCTTTCTTTTTTTTTTTTTAAGATTTTATTTTTTGGGGCACCTGGGTGGCTCAGTTGGTTGGGCGACTGCCTTCGGCTCAGGTCATGATCCCGGAGACCTGGGATCGAGCCCTGCATCGGGCTCCCTGCTCGGTGGGTAGCCTGCTTCTCCCTCTCTCACTCCCCCTGCTTGTGTTCCCTCTCTGGCTGTGTTTCTCTCTGTCAAATAAATAAATAAAATCTTAAAAAAAAAAGATTTTATTTATTGATTTGCGAGAGAGAGAAAGAAGAGGGCGAGAGCATGAGTAGGGGAGGGGCAGAGGGAGAAGCAGAGTACCCCTTGAGTAGAGAGCCTGACTTGACGGGGGCACTTGACTTGGGGGCTTGACCCCAGAACCCTGGGATCATGACCTGAGCTGAAGGCAGATGCTTAACCAGTTAAGCCATCCCGGTGCCCCACAGGGTATCATTTCTTAAACTGTGGCTATTTGTATTCCATTTTCACAATTTCTGCCATTTCTGCATACTATCTGAGGCAGGTACTAGCTTGCGGGGGAGTGTAAAGGCCCTGTCTACTCTGGTCTTGTCATAAGTAATACTGTCAGTGAAATCAAAGACCTATAGTGGATTATTGTCTTTCTTGGCACATTGAAATGATTAACACCAAAGCGTTCATCTCTGTTCCTCCTGAAATTGTGTCATGTCCCCTGTGCCATGGCAAAGTGTAGTGTGGGTGAGGGAAAAAACAAAGAAGGACAACAACATAGTCAGAGTTGCATTTCCGGGGGAGGTACAGGGAGGCATGGGACGCAGCTGGGTAGGGTGAGATGGGCTCTGCGGAGCAGTGAGGGGTGGCCCTGTGCAGTGGGTGGGGGCGGGGGGGCTGGGCGCTGGCAGCTGGGAGGAGAGACAGAAGGATTGAGAAGCCTTGTGACTGAGCCTTGATAAGGCGGAGGGGCCGGCAGGCCGCGGAGGATGAGACGTCAGTTCTCTGGCTCTAAATCTCTGGCCAGAAATCAGACCGATTGTGTGTTGCTTTTAATTTTGTTCTGTTTGTCTTAAAGCAAGCTTTGGAATGGAGTTTTCTTTCTCCCAGGTTATGGGCTCCAGCCAAGCTTCGAGAGCCTGTAGGTCGTGGCTTAGCATGGTTCCCCAGTTACTCACTCCTTCCGCATCTAGGCACCTGCGCTCTCTCCGTTCTCCTCTTCCGGGTTGGTGGAGCCAGCGCCTCCACCGGATTGCTTCCCGCTGCCAGCTCGCGCGCCTGATTCTCCGGGAGAACCCCGGGCAGTGTTTGCCTCTAGACGCGGGGCTGTGGGTCTGGCTGCCCCAGAGAAGATAGTCACTGGGTTGATACCAGTAACTTGGGAAAACGGTCAGAGATTGTGATTCAGCCTATTAAAGAGTTGGTTATTTTTTTCATTTCTGGCTCCTCTGGTAGAACATTTATTTGATTTCTTTTTACATGTCTGTCTGCCACCTTCAAACCTGCCTTGTGAGTTTTCACTCCTCCCGGCTTGAATTCTTTCTGGTTCTTTGTCAACCTTTTTTTTTTTGCCTCTTTTTTCTCTATTTTATCTTTTTCTCCCTCTCTCTGAGTACCTTGTGTTTGTGACCAAAAATTACTCGGCCTGTGGTTTTCTCCATGTTCGTATAATTTTTTTTTAAAGATTTTATTTATTTGACAGAGAGAAACACAGCTAGAGAGGGAACACAAGCAGGGGGAGTGAGAGAGGGAGAAGCAGGCTTCCCGCTGAGCAGGGAGCCCGATGTGGGGCTCGATCCCAGGTCTCCGGGATCATGACCTGAGCCGAAAGCAGTAGCTTAACTAACTGAGCCACCCAGGTGCCCCTGTATAATTTTTTTACAAGTAAAACACATGCGTGTGTATGCGCACACACAGGTTTTATTGCGATTGTTTTACAAAAACTGAATGAATATATAATGTTCTGTGTCTGTGTTTTCTCTCGTGGCACTGTCCTGTCCAAACCTTTCCAAGTTAAGGTTCCAATAATTGTTTTAATTATTTTTAATTTTATAAATCTAATAACTGTTTCTAAGAGGTTGCACTATATCTCATGATGCATATGTGCAAACAGTTGCCTATGAGGTAAGAGCAACCTCGTGTCCAGCGTTCATTACTGTGGCTCTGCCTTCAGCTCAGGTCATGATCTCAGGGTCCTGGGATCGAGTCCTGTGTGAGGCTCCCTGCGCAACAGGGAGTCTGCTTCTCCCTCTGCTCCTCCCACCTCTTGTGTGCTCTCTCTCTCTCAAAAATATAAATATAAAATATAAATGTGAATTGCTACAGCTTGCTGCAGAGAGATCAGACAGTACAATATTTTTACAGATTTTTATGTATTTATTATGTATTTATTTTTGAGAGAGAGAGAAGGAGAGAGAGAGAGCCCACAAGAGGTGGGTGGAGCAGAGGGAGAAGCAGACTCCCTGTTGAGCAGGGAGCCTCACACAGGACTTGATCCCAGGACGCTGAGATCATGACCTGAGCTGAAGGCAGATGCTTTAACTTACTGAGCCACCCAGGTGCCCTAGACAGTACAATTTTCTTAAATACCCATATACTTTGACTCAGAAATCCTTACTTGTAGGAATGTATCCAATAAAAATAAAAGCACTACTGGGCGCCTGGGTGACTCAGTGGGTTAAAGCCTCTGCCTTCAGCTCAAGTCCTGATCTCAGGGTCCTGGGATCAAGGCCACATCAGGCTCTCTGCTCAGCAGGGAGCCTGCTTCCTCCTCTCTCTCTGCCTGCCTCTCTGCCTACTTGTGATCTCTGTCTCTGTCAAATAAAAATAAAATAAAATAAAATAAAAGCGCTACTAACTTAAAAAATGAGCAAAAAGCATAAAGAGACATTTCACCAAAGGGGATATATGCATACGAGCATGGGAAAATATGTTCAACATCATTAAGGAAATGCAAATTAAAATCACCATAAGGTACGACTGCACACCTGTAAGAATGGCTAAAATAGGAAATCATGACAATACCAAATGCTGGCGAGAATGCAAAGGAACTGGATCACTCACACATTGTTGGTAGAAATGTAAATGACACAGTCTGGACAACACTTTGGCAGTTTCTTATAAAACTAAATATGCAAATATCACCCACCCAACAATTATACTCTTGGTGACTATCTCAGAAAAATGAAAACATTATGGTTCCACAAAAAAACCTGTACGTGAATGTTTACAGCAACGTTACCCGCAGTAGCCAAAACTAAAGCAATCCAGATGTCCTCCAATGAGTTAATGAAGAAACAAAGTTTGGTCCCCTCTGTACCATGGAATACTGCTCACAACAGAAGGGCACACACGCAGCTCATGCATAGAACAACATGGGCGATCGCACGGGAATCACACTGAAGGGAGGAGGGCAGATCCCAATTCCAAAAAGTTACACACTGTATGATTCCACTAATGCAATGTTCTCCAAGTGTCAAAATTGGAGAACCAGAGGACAGATTGGTGGTTGCCAGGAGTTAGAGTTGGAGAGGAGGGAATGGGAGGGAAACTGGGGAAAAGGGAAATCAGGGATGACTGGGTGGCTCAGTCAGTTAAGCGGTTGCCTTTGGCTGGGGTCATGATCCCAGGGTCCTGGAGTCAAACCCCAAGTCAGACTCCTTGCTCAGCAGGGAGCCTGCTCTTCCCTCTGTCTACCACTCCTCCTGCTTGTGCTCTCTCTCTATTAAACAAATAAAATCTTTTATTTATTCATTTATTTATTTATTTATTTATAAAAATTTTTTAAGATTTATTTATTTCACAGAGAGAGCGATCACAAGTAGGCAGAGAGGCAGGCAAAGAGAGAGGAGGAAGCAGGCTCTCTGCTGAGCAGAAAGCCCAATGCAGGCCTTGATCCCAGGACCCTGAGATCATGACCTGAGCTGAAAGCAGAGGCTTTAACCCACTGAGCCACCCAGGTGCCCAAAATCTTTTATTTTTTAAGATTTCGTTTATTTATTTGACAGAGACAGCAAGATATATACATACATATATATATAAAAGACAAATATTTTATTGCAGCACTGTTTACAATAGCAAAAGCAAAAAGAGAAGTAGAAACAACGCGAGTATCCATTAAAAGGAAAACAGCGAATAAGTTTTAGTACCTCCACACTACAAAATATTACACAGAAATTTAAAAAGAATGAGAGGCCATATCTAAGCAGTCCTAAGAAGCACCACATTTCCCCTCCTCCCACAACTTTGAAATCCAGCTATGCCTCATAATTGTTGAAATTATACAATTAAATTTGACACTGGTCAGGAAGATGCCATTGACAGTAAGTTGTACCATTAAGTTACCTACTGACCTGGAACACGTTCCATAACACACAGCCAGGTTTAAAAACAAAAACAATGGGGTGCCTGGGTGGCTCAGTCAGTTAGGCATCCAACTCTTGATTTCATCTCAGGGCCGTGGATGGAGCCCTACGTCAGGCTCTGTGCTGGGCATGGAGCCTACTTAAGATCTTAAGATTCTCGATCTCTCTCCCTCTCATGCTGCCCCTCCCCACCTCTTCTCCCCACTCACATGCTCTCTATTAAAAAAAAAGGCAAGTTATAGAATAATATAAATTGTATGGTTCCCATTTGTGAGAGAGCAGGAGAAAGAGGAGTGGGTTCCAATGATGATTATGATGTTTCATAATTTGTTTGTCGATTTGTTGCAAAGTTTATTATTTTTTGGGTTGCTTGCTTTTCTCTTGCCCATTTGTAGAAGCTCTCCACGTATTACGGCTTTTAATCCTTTCTTAGTTATATGTGCTATAAGTATTTTCTCCAGTATATCATTTATTGTTCTACCATGTTTGTGGTATCTTTTACCATATAGAAATTTAAGAATCAGGGGCACCTGGGTGAGTCAGTTGTTGGGCGTCATGATCCTGGAGTCCTGAGATTGAGCCCCCCATCAGGCTCCCTGCTCGGCGGGAAGCCTGCTCCCTCTCTCAGTCCCCCTGCTTGTGTTCCCTCTCTAGCTGTGTTTCTCTCTGCCAAATCAATAACTAAGATCTTAAAAAAAAAAGAAATTTAAGAATCATGCAGTTAATAATATGAACATTCTTTCTTTTAAGTAGGCTCCATGCCCAGTGTGGAGCCCAACATGGGGTCTGAAGCCATGACCCTGAGATCAAGACCTGAGCTGAGACCAAGAGTCAGATGCTTAACTGAATGATCTGACCTGGCACCCCAAATGAACCTTAAAAATTTTCGTTTTAGAATATCCTGTCCTAAGCTTCTTTTGTATGTTTCTCTTATTTTTACAGTTTTATTTTTTCCCATTTATACTTTTCTTGATCCATCTGGAATTTTATTCTGTCTGGAGTTTGAGACACAAGTTTATTCTTTCCTTTCAGCCCTATAGATGGCCACTTGTGTCATTGCCCCTGCTTAAACAGCCCATTCTTGCCCATCTGAATTGAAGTGCTATTATTATTATATTTAACATTTCCACATTTATTTGGATTTTTTTATGAGGGGTTTCCCCATACTCCATCAATATATGTAACCCTGCACCCAGAATCACACTGTGCCAAATACTTCCTTGGAATTATTATTATAATTCTTGGAATTTTTATTGGAATTTTATTCAATTTATACATTAATTGATGTATACTTAATTTATGCATTATTGAAATTTTATTTTATTTTATTATTTTTTAAAGATTTTATTTATTTATTTGACAGAGAGAAACACAGCAAGAGAGGGAACACAAGCAGGGGGAGTGAGAGAGGGAGAAGCAGGCTTCCCGCCGAGCAGGGAGCCTGATGTGGGGTTCGATCCCGGGTCGCCGGGATCATGACCTGAGCCGAAGGCAGTCGCTTAACCAACTGAGCCACCCAGGCGCCCGCATTATTGACATTTTAATACATGTTTTTCAGGAAAGTGGTACTTCTCTTTATTTTGACCTTTATACCTTTTTTTTTCTTTTAAGGATTTTATTTATTTACTTGAGAGAGAGAGAAAGGGAGAGAGCATGAGAGGGGAGAGGTCGGAGGGAGAAGCAGGCTCCCCACCAAGCTGGGAGCCCGATATGGGACTCGATCCTGGGGCTCCAGGATCATGACCTGAGCCAAAGGCAGTTGCCCAACCAACTGAGCCATCCAGGTGCCCCTGACTTTTATACCTTTTAAGAAAATATTATGCTTTTCTTTATATAGTTTTTTAATCTTTATATAAGATTTTTATCTTTCTTATACCCCACCCAGGGGTACCTGGGTGGCTCAGTCATTTGAGCGTCTGCCTTCAGCTCAGGTCATGATTCCAGAGTCCTGAGATCAAGCCCCACATTGGGCTTCCTGCTCAGCGGAGAGTCTGCTTTTCCCTCTCCCTCTGCTTCTCCTCTAGCTTTTGTGCTCTCTCTTTCTTTCTCACTCTGTTCTCTCTCAAATAAAAAAAAAAAAAACTTTAAAAGTAGGATTTATTATTACTATTGTAAATGGAATTCCTTGTCCCATTTTGTCTACTTTAAAAAATGAAATTTTAATGTTATGGTTTCATTTATTGCAATATTTTTTATTTGTGGGTTGGAAACACTTTTATATCTTTGAGGATCTGCCCTTTGGGCTTAACATTATAATCTAAGCTTTTTATTTCTTCATTTTTAAAAATTATTTATTTATTTTCAAAGATTTTATTTATGTATTTGACAGAGACAGCGAGAGAGGGAACACAAGCAGGGGGAGTGGGAGAGGGAGAAGCAGGTTCCCCACTGAGTGGGGAGGCTGATTCAGGGCTTGATCTCAGAACTCTAGGATCATGACCTGAGGCGAAGACAGATGCCCAATGACTTAGCCACCCAGGCGCCCCTAAAAATTTATTTTTTAATCTAAGCTTTTTAAAAAAATGCGATTTCAAGTTTCTTTATAAGCTGTTACGATAGCTGTGTGCTTTTTCCTCACCATAATGTTTTTTTTAAATTTATTTAGACATTTTTTTTTCCTAAAAAAAGATTTTACTTATTTGTCAGGGAGAGAGAGAGAGAAAGAGCAGAAGCAGGGGGAGCAGCAGGCAGAAGGAGAAGCAGGCTCCCTGCTGAGCAAGGAACCCCAATGTGGGACTTGATTCTCCGACCTCAGGATCATGACCTAAGCTGAAGGCAGACACTTCCCCGACTGAGCCACCCAGGCACCATTCACCATATCTTTTAAATTGGATTTCTTCATTTGTTGTAGCTCAAGGTAGCAGAATTTCTGGTTCTTAAGACATGAATGCAGCTCTAATGCTTGTTTTGGAAAGAAGCTAGGTTCAGAAAATCATAAAGGCAAGAAAGACATCACCAGCAATTCTTTTACCAAGCAGCTCTTGATGTTTTCACATAATTCCTTTTAGGACTTTTTTTGGCATAGTTGAGAGCATACCTAATATATAGTTTCCTATCTTGCTTATTTTTCATTTCATGTTATGAACTGTGGGTTTTCATTATAAGCTCTTGGTCTGCATTTTAAGTGCTAATCGCATTCGAGGATAAGCCGTGCTGTGGTTTGGTGAAGCCCTTCCCCAAGTGTCAAATCTCTAGTGGTTTTTAACTTTCCCCAGGTGTAGGTAATGTTTTAAGTATCTTCCTTCCTACATCTTTATCTGGCCCGTTGCAAATGGGTGCTATGTTCTAGTAAGGCAAGTAGTGGTTGTACGGTCCTAAGTCTGAGCTATGGCTGGCACTGTTAATTGGCTGATCTCTATGGGTACAGTTGACTCCTTTCCAGGTGACATCGGAACTTTCCACATGAGGTAATCTGGCCCATTTTCATATTGTTGTACTTAGTTTCCCCCCAAAAGGTTCCTATAACATAGTGAGAGGAGCACTTTGAAATATGCCCTTTGTCATCAGGTTAATTTGATGTCATTCATAAAAATGCAGCTTTTATTGCTGGTCCTGTCAGTTGTTCTAACATTTGCCATAAAAGGGACAGGATTCTTAAGAATCTTACTAGATCAATGTGGCAGGATAAGGAGTCTTGAAATACAGGTCAAAGCTCAGGAAAAGCAGCGCTTGCAGAATTTCAGCAGTCAACTACTTAAGCTCGTGCAGTGTCTCGCTCTGCTGGTGTTGGTAGACAGTTTTAAATTCAGCAGGAGCAAGGTATTTAATTTTCCATTCCTTCATTCCTTTATCAGGCTTTACTGAGCACCTTGAGAGCAGTTTTTTGTAGATTTATTTGTTTGTTAGAGAAAGGGAGAGAGCACAAGTGCGTGATTGAGTTTGGTGGGGAGGGCAGAGGGAGAATCTCAAGTAGATTCCCCACTGAGCGCAGACCACAATGTGGGGCTCAATCTCAGACCCTGAGATAACTACCCGATTGGAAACCGAGAGTTGAATGTTTTACTGAGTCCACCACTCAGGTTTCCCATTTTTTTAAATTTAAATTTAAATTTAAATTTTTAAGAGCTTTATTGAAGTCTAATTTACATACCATAAAAATATACCTCTTATAATTGTACAATGCAGTGATTTTTAAATTTTTAAATTTACTTTAGAGAGAGACAGCAAGGGTGCACGTAAGGCGAAGGGTGGGGAAGAGGCTTAAGTAGAGTTTGCACTGAGTGCGGAGTCCAGCGTGTGGCTCGATCTCATGACCCTGAGAATACCACCTGAGTGGAAACCAAGAGTCATTTGCCTAACCATCCATGCCACCCAGGTGCCCCCTGCAGTGATTTTTTTTTAAGTAACTTTATAGAGTTGTACAACCATTAACACCCCCAGTTTTAGAACATTTTCATTATGCCTATTTTCTGTTATGCCACTTTACAATTAATCCCCAATTCCAGCCTTAGGCAACCAGTAATAGACTTTTGGTTTCTAAATATTTACCTTTTCTCAACATTTCATGGAATCCTGCAACATGTGGTTTTTTGGGGCTGACTTCTTTCTGTTGGCATAATATTTTCAGGGCTCATCTTTGTCGTATTGTGTGTCACTACCTCAGTTCTTGGTATTGCTGAGTAGTATTCCATTGTCTTGAGATACCACATTTTATTTATCCATTCATCTGGTCAACAGTTGTATGCATAAAAACTTGAAGTGATTTTCTTTCTTTTTTTTTTTTTTTGATTTTATTTATTTATTTGACACAGAGAGAGATCACAAGTAGGCAGAGAGGCAGACAGAGAGCAGAGGAAACAGGCTAGCTGCTGAGCAGAGAGCCCGACTCGGGCCTCGATCCCAGGATCCTGAGATCATGACCTGAGCCAAAGGCAGAGGCTTTAACCCACTGAGCCACCCAGGCATCCTTGAAGTGATTTTCTTGACTGGTGCTTTTATATTTTTAATTTTTAAATTAATTTAAATTAATTTAAATTTAAAATTTTAAATAAGATTTTATTTATTTATTTGCCAGAGAGAGAGAGGGAGAGTAAGAGTACAAGTTAGGTGAGTGGCAGGCAGAGGGAGAAGTGGACTCCCCATTGAGCAAGGAATGCAATGTGGGGCTGGATCCCAGGACCCTGGGATCATGACCTGAGCTGAAGGCAGGTGCTTCACTGACTGAGAACCACCTAGGTGTCCCTTGCCTGGTGCTTTAGAAAAAAATTTAAAACATTCGCTGTTGCCTTCCCCTATTTAATTACAAACATGCCCAGTTCATTGACTCACAGTAGAAGTTAGCTGTGATAAAATGCCACGGAGGCAGTCCACCCGCCATAGCGATGCCTGAGTGCATCTCGCAGAGAGCATTCTGGGAAATTGGAGGGACCAAGCTGGGAAAATAGCCCCACTAGTGCAGGTGCTCCTTTGAGTAAAGACGAGAAGAAACGAAAACCTTAGTGTGACAATCGGTGCCTAGAGTGTGCCCACCATGAGCTAAAGAGGTGTATGTAGGTGCCCCGTGGTTACACAGGTGTGTTCTGTGTGATTCACTGGTCCTAACTGGCCGGGGTCCCGAATATAAATTATAAATGATCTCCTGAGATGCATCGCTGTCCTAAATGTCCATCTAGTCTGTATTCTGAATGCCCCCAGGGGAGGGAGCATTTTGATCATCATTACCACGGTCACTGGGCATTGTGCTAGGTGCTGGAACTACGAAGATGAATGAGGTATGATCCCTGTTGTGTGGGAGCTGAGGTCAGCAAGAGGAGGCATCTCTAAAGCAGATCATTAATGGAGAATTTGGTCAAGGGCTGCAGTAGAAGGAACTTCAGAATGAGGAGGCACTCAGGAAGGCTTCCTGGTGGAGGGGACCCTTGAACTAAGTCTTGAATGACCAGTAGGTATAAGCTCATGTCCAGTGGGGAAGTGAGAAGGGGACACGGGAAGGGTGCTAACTAGCATGGCCTTTGGCAAGGTAGTCATCATAATGAATGAATTATAGGATTAGTACTTCCCTAGGGTTTCCTGCTGTGTTAGGTTTGTTGTGACCGGTCTGTATCTAGAAGGTAATACTGATGAGGTGACCCAAACCTTGCGGACTGGGTTTGTGCTGTTCACCTGCATTCCATGCCCTTTAGGGGCCAGATATCATGTAGAGTTGGCAGGGCTGCCCCTGACTTGTGCATTAGATTCAAGTAAACTAACAGTGATTGTTGATTCAATTTTTATATTTGCAGATGATTTGTTTAAAGATACAGACTGTGGTTTATTTTTTTAAAACTTTTTCCTTTTTTTTTTTTTTTAAAGATTTTATTTATTGCACAGGAGAGCGTGCACGAGCCTGGAGGAGGGGGAAGAGGGAGAAGTAGACTCCTCACTGGGCAAGGAGCCTAATGCTGGGTTCGAACCCAGGACCCTGGGACTATGACCTGAGCTGAGGGCAGACGCTTAACTGACTGAGCCCCCCAGATGCCTCTCGGGTGCCTCCATGCTGTGGCTTATTACGGAGAACTCTAAACACAACCTGGAGTTTTTGGTTTTTCCCCTGAGATAGTACTTTGGTTGGGCTCCATTTTGCCATGCCTGTTTCAGTTCCTCGAATTTAGATGGCTTTGTTAGGTGTCCCAGTTTTCAGGAAGCCCTTAAATGTGGGCTTGTGTGAATGTGTAGAGAGATTAGCATATGCACATCTCCTATTTAAGAGTGACATCTGCCCAGGAAAGAGGGATGTTTCAATGTGGGGGAGTATTCTGGGATTACTCACTTACCCAACCACTGAAAAGCATTTATGGAGTGTGCACTGTGTACCAGACACTGAGCTCAGTGCAGGGGAGCCAAGGGAGGAGTTGGAAACCAGAGAGTGTCGTTGAGGACAGGTTTTTGGTTTGGGCTGCTAATTAGGCTTCCTTCCTGTGGAGGGCCAACTTTGATCTTCGGCAGTGGTGGCCTAGAATGCTGGGCTGGATTAGTGATGTCTGTCAGGAGCACAGAATGGAGAGGAAATGTACAAGTGCTATGTTTTTGCTGACACTATGTTAAGGTTTTCTGGTGTAGACAGATGACACGAGTAAGGGTGGAGTATGGGAAAGAGGACATTTGTCTCAGAGGAAGCATGTTTGCCTTGGTATGGGGTGTATCTGGAAGCTGCTTTGGACCAGTTTGGGGTTGGGTAGGACTGGAGTACAGATGTTAATTATGTAGTCTTATGATGCTTATTATGTACTCAGGTGCTGTCTCTTAAATGTCTTTAACCTGTTTCTTTAGGTGTAAGATGGAGATAATACCTGCCTTCCCTATATATAATAATATTGATGGGAGGAGCTAATGAAATAATGGGTCTGAATATGTTTTACCGCCCACAGAGCAATAAACCCTTGGAGTATTATTAGTACAGGTGTGGAGGTGAGCGGAACAGGAAATGCCTGAAGTTAGGCAAGGTTGAGCCAGACTGATGCCTTCAGGTCCTTTGCACTGGGTCCCTCTGTCTAGTCTGCTGTGCCTGTCACATCCAGGTCATAACTCCAAGGTTACCTCCATTCAGGCCCCAGAACCTAAGCCTGTTCCTTCTGTGTCTTTACCTACCATCTCATCTGGTTTTATTTTCTTACGAGTTCCCATCAACTGAAATGGTTAGCATCTTTGTATATTTCCCTCTGCTAGAACCACGCAGATGTGGGGAGGCAGAGGCCGTGCTATCTCTTTGTAGCCTTAGAGCCTAGCACAGTAGAGCCTGGTACATAGGAGGAGTTCAGGATTTATTATTATTATTTTTTGAGGGGAGGGGGCATGGGAGAGCGCTAGCACAAGTCGGGTGGGAGTGCCAGAGGGAGAGTGAGAGGGGGAGAGAGAGAATCTTCAGCAGATCCCACGCTCAGTGTGGAGCCTGATGTTGGGCTTGATCTCACGACCCTGAGGTCATGCATGACCTGAGCCAAAATCAAGAGTTGGACGCTTAACTGACTGAGCCACCTAAGCACCCCCCAAGGGTTTAACACAGGCTGTGTGAGTGAATGGAAGGGCCTTAAAAGTCTACAGATTCAATGGGTCTAGGTGCCCAGGAGCCCTGGAAGGATTGTAAAGGATAGAAGGTAGTAGCTCTGACTTCATCTCTTTGCCAAACATGTTCATGAAGCTCTTATTTCTTTGGTTATTGAGAAATAAAAATAATTGAATCCATAGTAGTAACTTAATTGAAAGTTCATTCTATCAGGTCTGGATCTGACTTCACAGTATATATAATCCCTTACAACAAAATGAAGAATAAGAATCAGATTTCATAAATATTTTTTTTAGTGTATGTAACAGGGCATGAAATTATACAGTGTTTCCAATTTGGCAGGCTGGTGCATTCAATCTCTTGAAAGATAATCTAATTCCTTAAGCTACATGTGATATGAATTAGAGTTGGAGTTTGTGAATTGAATACAATTAATAGCCCACCCCTCCCCATGCCAGAATCATTTGTTTTTAAATTGGTTTTTATTTTTTTCTCCTCTGCTGCCTGGCACCAATTCCACTTTCCCTCCTTTCTTATGAATTGTTACTATGCTTTCAAGATTCCGATGAATATAGCTAGGCTGTGTGGGGCTTCCTGGAGTTGTGTGAAATGAACACACATGGAGAGGGGTGTGCTGAGGGCCCCAAGTCAGTTCCATGTCAGTTACCTGCCCATAAGTCCAGGTGTCAAGTGTGTACCTTCCAGAGGCTTAGAGCTGGTGACTCACCGCCTTCCTGGAGGTGCTGGGGCTGCCCTGGTTGTGTGTCTCCCTGCACAGGTGGACTGATGAATCCCTGGTTCTCTTGCAGGGTAACCTGTCTGTGTGCCCAGTTTGAGGCCGTCCTGCAGCATGGCCTGAAGAGGAGCCGGGGATTAGCGCTAACGGCGGCCGCGCTCAAACAGGCAGCAGGCTTCGCCAGCAAAACTGAAACAGGTACTGCTTGGCCTGATGGAGCGCAGATGATGTAGCCTTTTCTGAAAAGTTTTTATTTTTTAATAGCCGCCAAGGTGGGCATTGTGTGGGCCTGGGATGGGGGCAGCCTGGCGGTGCAGAAATCCACGTGTGAGGATGTCTTACGTGTTGTCCTTTGCAGAATCCTCAGAGCCACGTGCTGCCATCTCTGGGGGCTCAGGGTCTTGCAGCCAAGGTGCTCATGTCACCAGGGTGGTGTGGCAGTTGCTGGGAGTCAATGATGTGTTTTAATTCTGTGCATGGAGAGAGCACGACATTTCCTAACTACATCTGCCTTCCACGTCGGCAACAGGAACAGCAGAATCAGGAGGTCTGTGAGCGGACAGCTCTGCTACCACCCGTATCAGTGTTGTCCAAGTAGCGTGCCGTGCTCCTGTGTGGCCGGGTGACAGGGACCATGCTGATATTCACCACTCACACGGAAGAGCACTTGGCACAGGCCTGGAATGTCATTAGTCCTTTATATGAGTTGTAGGGACTTTTACTTTCTCCACTGTGCAGCTGAGGGAACTGTTTAAAGTGATTGGCTTTCAATCTGGACCTAAAAGTGTATCATGTCATATAAAAAACATTCTATGTTCTTCTTCCTCAACTTTTTTTTTTTTTTTTTTTTTTTTAGCAAGAGAGTGAACGAGCATGTGTGGGGGGGTAGAAGGGCAGAGGGAGAGGGAGAATCTTAAGAATCTTAAGCAGGCTCCACACCCAGCGCAGAGCCCAATGTGGGGCTTGATCTTATGACTGTGAGATCATGACCTGAGCCAAAACCAAGAGTCAGATGCTTAACTGATTCAGCCACCCAAATGCCCCTCTTCAGCAGCATTTTAAAGAGCAGGTTGCTTCAGACCCTACTTGGGACTGCTGCCCCAAATTCCTGAATCTTGTTACTGTGACAACATCCGTGTCACTGTTGGCGCCCCTTGTTTCCCACTGACCAGCCCTCACTGTGTCGGTGCAGGTGTCTATTGGGAATTGTCTGCCAAACAAGCCCTTTGCCTTTCCTGCTCCCTTGTGCTGGTGCAGCTGCCTTCCTTTTGCTCTCAGCCCTTCAACAAATCTTCAGTTGCTGTCATTCATCTCACAGGTTGCTCATTTTCAGAAGTGCATGGGGTTCCCATTGAGGTCAGGAGACAGCTGCAAGAGGGATTTCTTCTTTAAAAGTCAGGGATGTAGGGGGCCGAGTCAGAGAGGAGCTGCCTTGGAGCCTCAGTCCTGGTGGAAAGCGGACTGCTTTGGTCACCTGGGCTGTCGACCTCTGTGCTCTCGGCAGTGCCTCCTGGCCTCTGCGTGGGGGTGGGTTCAGTGCTGTGGGCTGGTTGATGAGCTGCTCAAGGATGTAACTGGGCCCAGAGTCCTCCTCGATGTGATGGGCCTTCGTATTTCTTCCTGTTTCCATCTTCCCTGGCTGTACTGCAGCTACCTTAGAGAAACGGGTGTGGAGTCGACCACGAGGCTCTGGGTACTGCTGGCATGAGGCAACGTTGGCTTTGGAGTCAGGCGGTGAGTGTCAGTCTGGAGTGACTCTGGGAAAGTGAGCCTCTCAGTCTTAATTGTTTTCACCCGTGCAGGTGAGCTTCTGGTCTCCCCCGGGGGTTGTCTGGAGGATTCAGTGAGAACTAGGTTCATGGAACCTAATAAGCCTTTTAACCACTTACCCTCCTCTTCCCAATACCCTTTAACCCTTTAAACTTGTAACCTCTCTCTCCCTCTCATCTGCACTCAGACTCTGAGCCTTGGCCATGCAGAAAGGCCCTTTGTGCTCCTATCTGGACTGGAATTCTTGTCTCTGCGTTACTTGGGGCTGGTAATCCAAGGAGCGCCAACACGTTTGTGAGGCCCCACCAGGGTTCCCATGCTTGCCCCATCCCTCTCTTAGCACAGTTTCGGCACCTGCCTCCTGAAGAGAGACTGACCAGCGAGCAGAGTCTCGTCTCTGTTTTCTGCAGCAGAGCGGTTCTGGGCAGCCTCCTTGCCAACTGGAAGCAGGGGCGAAGCCAGGCTAGCTTAGCTCTCGAGGGGCTGCCGAGGGCTTCTGTCGATCTTCCTTGCAGCTCAGTTCACCATTGACTGTTGCCGGTCGGTCTGTGGCTAATTAAAATCTCTTTCCTGCTATTGAATGTTTGATTAAAAACCTCCAAGGCGAGGTTGCACAGGTGCTACCGTAGCTAATACTGAGTCTGCGGGACCAGGACTGCCGTTGGTCTGGGGGGAGGGTGCCTGCAGGGCTGGGCTTGGAAACTGGTGGCCTTGTACAGTGTCCATATTTATAAATGACGATATTTCATGTTGAAATATGGATGTCTAGCTTTGGTTCAACTTGAGGATCCGTGGCTCTGGGCCCACGGTTCGTGCTCACTGTGGTTGGAGCCCACTGCCCTCATGCTTTAGTTCTGCACACTCTGCTCCTCTCCCTCCTGCCCCTGACAGCTGAGACTAATGTTGTCATTTATTGTCCCACTGTTGTGATTCCCATTGTTCTTATGGGAAATTTAGCAGTTTTCGAGCATAAATATCTCTCAGATGGTAAGCCTTTGAAGTCAGTTTCCAGAATGCGGAAATGGTTGTCATTTTGGCCCAGTTTTATACTTGCTTTCCGGGGAGAGGATTTGTTAACTTCCTCCTGGGCTATAGCCAGAGGTCCCTTGTGTGTGTGTGTGTGTGTGTGTGTGTGTGTGTGTGTTGTTGTTTTGTATTTTTTTGTTTATTTTGTTTTTTGTTTTCGTCTTGATTTTGAATCCATCCTTGTCTTTGGCATGTGCCTGGTAGTCGGCACTGAGTGCTGTGTATAAAGAGTTGTGTGAAGCTTGTGATGATTTATCCTTCTTCAGATGGGAGACACTTGCTGCTCAGGCAAGGAGGGTAGAGGAAGATCAATTTACTCCCATCAAGGATTGAGCATTTCATGCCTGGGCTTCAGCATTTGTGATGGCTGATGTATTTCTGCTTTTGCCTTTTTGCTAGGATGTAGTAGTAATTTGGGGTTTCCCGTGTGTATTTGTTTCCTAGAGCTGATCTAACAAATTTGCACACCCCGTGTAGCTTAAAACAGCAGGGAATTTATCCTCTCACATTTCTAGGGCCAGGAGTCCAAAATCTAGTGTTGGCAGAGCCAGTTCCTTCTGGGTGCTCTGAGGGAGAATGTGTTCCCAGCTTCCGGTGGTTGTCAGCTACCCTTGGCACCCCTTGATTGTGGCCGCCTCCCTCCAGTCTGGGCCTCTGCCTTCCCAAGGCCTCGTCCCTCCGACCTCTGTCTCCATGTCCTCTCTTCAGAAGAGCAACAGCCCTACTGGATTTTGGCCCACCCTCCTCCAGTATTCCCTCAACTTAACTAATTACATCTGCAAAGAGCCTTTTTCCAAATAAAGTCACATTCTGTGGTTTCAGAGGGACATGAATTTCCGGGGGATGCTGTTCAATCTAGCACACCTTGGATCCCTGAGCTATTGACCAGTTCCGTCTTCCTCTGCTGGTTCTGAGCTCAATTTTTTCCCTTTCAGACCTTAATCGGAATTCTGAAAGCCCTGCTGAACTTCTCATCAGAGAAACTCTGTAGCTGGAAGAAGCCTCAAGGGCCACGTCAGGGTCTGAATGTAGGACTCCTCCTGTGGACTTGCCTTCTCTTGGGGATTTGGGTTCTTTCTTACTTGCCTTTGTAGCGTTCCTGAGTCCCCAGTTTTGTTTTAATAGCTGTTTAAATAACTGCCTCGCCTTTTCACTTGTTTTTGTGGGAGAGGTGGTCTGGGCTGGCTTCACCTTCCAAGGCTGAACGTGGCCCCACACTCTGCGTGCCTTTTCCTCTTGCGGCCGTGCCACCTGCCTGTGCGGCCATGTCCGGGGCTTGTCTGTAGTGCAGGTGCCAGGTGTTCATTCGGGGATAAACTGTACCCTGGGAAAGGCAGCTTGCGGTGGAGTTCCTCCAGTTCTGGGAGCTGTTTAAGCCAGTGCTGCATCCATCCCCCATTCCCGAGTTGGTTTGTCTGGTGTTTTTTGTTTTGTTTGTCGTTGTTTTCGACTTAGCATTCGGGTTTTGTATGTTTGTTTGTTGGTTGGTTTTTGTGTTTTTTGACTTGGGTAGTTTTGACCCAAACACCCCTGAGTTAGGTAACGTTGGCAACTCAGACGGGATAACAAGCAGGCCACCAGCTCGGCCTTGTCAGCATTGTTGAAGGAAATGGTGGGCTCAGGAAACGGTGTGCAGCCCCAGCTGAGATCCCCGTGAATAGATGGTACCGACAGGTGGGGTATGCAGGACCTAGAGAGGCTTGGGATGAGGTTGCCCACTATGTCTCCTGTGGGATTTATGCACCAGAAGCTGAGAGTCTGCCGTGTGTGGAGCTTTTTCCTCTTACTTGCATGAGTGGCTGGATTTACCTATACAAGTGATTGATTTGTTGGTAGTGAGATGGGAGTCTGTATTTCCAAAGTCTGGTCCTGCAGTCTGTGTAACTTTCTTTTCCAGTTATGTAGGTCAGCGTGGATAATTAAAGCAGGATTGCTTATTCCTTACCCAGCAGCTGTGTCCCTTCTTTCTTGCTAATAGAATTCTGATTTTGTTCAGATGTTGGGTCGCCAGACCCGAGCTTGAGGCTTGAAGCTAGCTCCAGGGAGAGCGAGTCTAGATCAGATCAGGCCGGCCATAATAATTATCAGCCTGCCAGTAGTTGCTTTCAGAATAGATATAAGACGAAATTCTGACCAAAGGGAAGGGAGAAGTCTGCTTCTCTTTTATTTTATTTTATGGTGTTGGGTTGCTTGCGTGTGACTGTGACATCTGGAGTTGCGGCAGTGATCTCGTGACTATGAAGGAGGACAGGTCTGAGGATGAAAGCCAGTGCACCAAGGATGGCAACTCGGAAAGGTAGAAAATATCTTGGTAATGTCACTGAGCTTCTGAATTAACCACGTCTAGACCTGCTGTGCCTCTGGATTGAATGTTGTGTGCTGACAGTAAATTTCCTAACGTTGGAAGCCATATGATTTGGATCTCTGCTAATAAGCCTCTTAACAACCTAACTTAAAACAACAGAGAAAAGCAAGACAACTTTAAGAGAAGTCAAAGGCCTGTGCTCCAGAAATGAGAGGACAGTCGTGATTAGTGTGTTAATCTTGGATGTTTTCTGCTCCTTTTTGATAATTTGGCTGACCACACGCCTGGCTTCCCTGTTTGCTGATGACTCATACCGAGTAGCTCCCTTGAGCCCGGGGATTTGTTAGACTCTCTCTTCATTGTTCCATTTTATTTCTGAAATGACTATGCGTAGTGAATGAGAATGTCCCCATTTTACAGATGAAGAAAATATGGCTCAAAGAAATGAAATAATTTTCTTAATGCTCCAGACCTAATAATTGTGACAGAGCTGGTGTTTTGACTTAGGTCTACATGATTGTGACTCGGAAGCTCCTTTTTTATTCATGATGGCATGTTTTTTCCA
>PITA01007743.1:0-67914 GCA_004023965.1 Spilogale gracilis
TAGGGAGGGAAACGAAACAACAGAGACTTTGAACACAGAAACAAACTGAGGGACTTGGAGGGAGGGGGGTGGAGGGATGGGAGAGCCTGGTGGTGGGTACTGGGGACACCTAAAGCGGGGAGCACTGGGTGTGGGGAATGGGGAATGAATCTTGAAACACTGGAAAAAAAAATTTAGTAACAATAAAAAAAATAATAAATAAAAAAAAATAAAAAAAAATAAAAAAAATAGAGTAAAAAAAAAAAAAGAATTAAATAAGAAGTGATAATCTTTAATGGATAATTTTATGATCTCTTAAGAGATCCTTTTTGTCTACCTCCTTAGTGGTGGCAACATAAAACTGGTATTTTATTTGAGAGTGAAACACAGTGTACCTTTTATTGCAAATTGTTTTCGGAGATCTGTAACTTTTACAAGGTTCAAAGACTGAGATAAGATTAGTGAAAGTTCTATATTATCTAACCTTCCTCTTGAAAGATTTCCTCATTAATTTTGAAGAAGTGACTGGCAATAGGAAGGGATAAAAGAGGAGAAAGTAAAGGACAAGGAAAAGGATAAATATCAGTATTATAATAATTACTAATAGTAGTTGTTCATAAGTTGCAAAAATGAGATTTGAATCCATGTCAGTGGCTGTTAAGAATTATATAAAGAAATGGTTTCTCCAAACTACTTATTTTTCCACTAATTATTAAGTTCTCAGAAAATTTTTGTACCCTTTCTAAAGAATTAAGACAGTTGACAAAACGCATCAAGAGTCTTAAAAATGCTTTATTGGCTTTGGCTTCATAGCATATTGATAAAATTATGCAGAGAAAAATAATCAAGATGTACAAAATTTATTTGAGGCAGTTATTCATAAAAGTAAACACTGGAAGTAATCTAAATATCCAAAATTAAGTAATAATTAAATAACTTATATTTGTGTATATCACACCATTATAATAGTTTTAATCAAAGAATGTTTAATTATACTTAATGAGCTGTAAGATGTAGTTGAAAAGAGAGGGGCAAAATAAATATAAGATCACAATTTTCTTGCAGGATGAAAAAACAAAACAAATTGGGATTAAAATTTTTAAAACATATGTCATAATGTAGACTTAATTATATGAATAAAGATTAGAATGAAAATATACAAATTTTAGCATAATGTCCTCAAGATCCATCCATATGGTCACAAATGACACTTAGGTTGTTTCTATGGGTTGTTGTGAATAATATTTCAACAAATATTAGTGTGCATATATCTTGTCAATATCCTGTTTTTCTTTCGAGTATATACCCAGAAGTGGAATTGCTGGATTATAAGGTAGATCTATTTTTTGCTTTTGAGTAATCTCCAAATTGTTTATCATTAGTGGCTGAACCAATTTACACTCACATGTACAGTGTACAAGGATACCCTTTTCTCCACATCCTAACACTTATCACTTCCTAATAATAGTCATTCTAAGAGGTGTGAGATGATATTTCATGTAGTTTTGATTCACATTTCCCTAATGATTAGTGATGTTGAGGATCTTTTCATGTACTTGGCCATTTGGATGTCTTCTTTGGAAAAATGTCTATGTAGTTCCTCTGCCCATTTTTTAAATCAGATTGTTTTTTGTATGTGAGTTGTAGGAGTTCCTTATTTTTTATATTAACCCCCTTATCCAATATATGATTTGCAAAAACTGTAGGTTCCTTTTTCATTTTGTCATCTCTTTTGCTGTGTGAAAGCTATTAAGTTTGATGTAGTCACTTGTTGGTTTTGCTTTTGTTTGCGGCTTTGGTCTCATGGCCCCCAAAATCACTGTCAAGACCAGTGTCAAAGAGCTTCTTTCCTATGTTTTCTTTTAGGAGTATTATGGTTTCACATCTTATGTTCAAGCCTCTAATATATTTGAATTAATTTTTGTGAGTGGTGTAAAATAGGGGTCCAGTTTCATTTTTCTGAATATATATGCACTTTTCCCAACACCATTCACTGAGGATTCCCATATATGCAGAATTTGATTCTTGTATTCTTTTTTTAATTAATTTGAGAGAGAGAGAAGACACACACATGCGACTGGAGGTAGTGGCAGATGGAGAGAGAGACTCCTCCAGCAGGCTCCTTGCTGAGCACGGAGCCTGACACAGGGCTTGATCCCAGGGCCCTGAGATCATGACTTGAGTCAAAATCAAGAACCAGCCACTCAATCAACTGAGTCCAGGTACCCCTGGACTCTTATATTCTGTTCTACTGGTATATTTTGTTTTCATGCAGGTCCCATACTGTTTAATTACTAAAAACTTTGTAATACAGTTTGAAATCAGAGAGTGTGATGACTTCAACTTCAGCTTTGCTCTTCTGAGGATTGTGTTGCCTATTTGCAATCTTTTGTGGGGTTTTTTTTTTAAGATTTTATTTACTTATTTGACAGAGAGAAACACAGTGAGAGAGGGAACACAAGCAAGGGGAGCAAGAGAGGGAGAAGCAGGCTTCCCGCCAAGCAGGGAGCCCGATGTGGGGCTCGATCCCAGGTCTCCGAGATCATGACCTGAGCCTAAGGCAGTCGCTTAACCAACTGAGCCACCCAGGCGCCCCTCTTTTGTGGTTTTATGCCAGTTTTAGGATTGTTTGTTCTATTTCTGTGAAGAATGTCATGTATTTATTATTTATGTATTTATTTACTTATTTTTAGAGAAAGAGAGCATAAGTTGGGGAGGGAGAGGAATAGGGAGAGGGAAAGATTTTTTTTTTTTTTTTGAAAAGATTCTTAAGCAGATTTCAAGCTCAGCACAGAGCCCAACAGAGGGCTCCATCTCACAACCCTGAGATCATGACCTGAGTAAAAAAATCAAGAGTCAAACCCTTGACAGACTAAGCCCCCAAGTGCCCCTGTCATTGCTACTTTGATAGGGTTGCATTGAATCTATGTATGGCTTTAGGTAGTGTGGACATTTTAGCAAAATTAATTCTTTGCACCCATGAACATGGGATGTCTTTCCATTTATGTCTTCTATTTTTTTCCTCACAAAATTTTGTAGTTTTTGTTGTACAGACCTTTCACTTCTTTGGTGAAATATATTTTTTCCTTTTGTCAAATTTATACCTAGGTATGTTATTGTTTTTGATGCTCTTGTGAACAAGATAGTATTTATTTTTCAAATGTTTCATTATTGATGTAGAAAAGTGCAACTGATTTCTGTATGTCAATTTTATATCTGCAAATTTATTAAATTAGTTCATTAGTTCTAATAGTTTCTTTGGGTGAGTCCTTGGAATTTTCTATATAAAAAACCATATCATCCACAAAAAACAACAGTTTTACTTATTCTTTTCCAATTGGATGCCTTTTACTTCTTATCTTGCCAAGTTGCTCTAGTTAGGACTTCTTCTACTATATTGAATAAGAGTGCCTTCCTGATCTTATAGGAAGAGATTTCAATTTTTCACTACTTAATATGTTAGTTGTGGGTTTGCCATTTATAACCTTTATGTTTAGGTATGTTCCTTCTATACTCAATATGTTGAGGATTTTTATAATGAAAAGATGTACTGTCAAATCCTTTTCTGCTTCTATTGAGAGGATCATGTTATTTTTGTCTTTCATTCTATTAATGTGATGTATTACTGTGGCTGATTTCCATGTTGAACCATCCTTGCATCCCAGGGATAAATCCCACTTGATTATGTTGTATAATACTTTTAATATGGTCTTGAATTCAATTTGCTAATATTTTGTTGAGAATTTTTGTATCTATACTCATCAGTGATAATGATTTATAGTTTTCTTTCTTGTGGTGTCCCTAATTGGCTTTAGTATCAGGATCATGCTTGCCCTGAGAATGATTTTGGAAGTGCTCCCTCCTCTTCAAATTTTTGGAAAAATTTGAGAAGGCTTGGAATTAATTTTTCTTTATATGTTTGGTAGAATTCACCAGTGAAGCTGTCTGTTCCTGGGGAATTTCTATGTTGGGAGGTTTTCAATTACTGATTCAATATCTTTACTCATTATTGGTCTGTTCAGATGTCTACTTCTTCATTATTCAGTCTTGGTAGGTTGTGTTTTTCTAAGAATTTATCCATTTCTTCTAGCTTTTCTTAACTTGCTGGCATATAATTGTTCATAGTAGTCTTTTATTATTTTATGTATTTTTAAGACTTTATTTATTTGACACCCAGACAAATCACAAGCAGGCAGAGAGAGAGGAGGAAGCAGGCTCCCGCTGAGCAGAGAGCCCGATGTGGACCTGGATCCCAGGACCCTGAGATCACGACCTGAGCCGAAGGCAGAGGCTTTAACCCACTGAGCCACCCAGGTGCCCAATTTTATGTATTTCTGCATTATCAATTAGAATATCTCCTCTCTCATTTCTAATTTTGAGGGTTTTTTTCTTAGTCTATAAAAGGGAGAGAAATAAATACTATATCACTTATATGTGGAATCTAAGTAAGCCAAACTCATAAAAACAGAGAATGGTTATAGCAGTTTATCAGGGGCTAACCACCCTGGCAAGTGGGGAAATAGGAAAGATATTGGTTAAGGATACAAACTGGCAACTTGCAGTAATAAGTCTTAGAGAGCTGAAGCACAGTATAGTGAATACAAAAATAATGTAGTATAACCCTCAAACTTGCTTAGAGACTAGATCTTAATTATCCTAACCACAAGAAGGAAATAATTATGTGACATGACAGAGATGCTATAATTTCGATGGAAATCATATTACAATATATAAATGTTATCAAGTCAACATGTGCACCTTAAGTTACACAAAGTTATATACATATATATTTAAATTTAAAAAAAGAAAGCATACAAATTTTAAACCAGACATATATCCCCAGATTGTCAGCATGAGTAAAACTAACTTCTTTTTTATAATTTTTTATACTTTTGCAAATTTTCTTGCAATAAGCTTATTTTCATAAAGATGTCAGGGAACGAGAACAAGTCCATATCAGTGATTAATCTGCAGAGAACAGATTAGCATAATGTTATAGGGGACCATCTTTCACAGCATGGATAAAGGTTTAGGCCAATGAAACAAAACACTGAAAACAGGTAATCTTAACTGGAATCATACACACTACAGCAGGACACGCTATGTGAGTTCAATATCATATTAAAATTAATGCCATTGGGGGGAACTGTGTTTTTGAAGAATGTTCTACAAAATATAGTCTATAAGACCACTTAAGTTTGAAAACTGTTCCTTTTTTTTTTTAAAGATAGGTAAATAATGGAGAATTAATATTTTTTTTTAATTTCATTTATTTGACATAGAGAAACACAGCCAGAGAGGGAACACAAGCAGCGGGAGTGAGAGAGGGAGAAGCAGGCTTCCTGCCAAGCAGGCAGCCCCATGCTGGGCTCGATCCTGGGAGTCCGGGATCATGACCTGAGCTGAAGGCAGAGGCTTAACCACTGATTCACTCAGGTGCCCGTTTCCTTTTTCTAAAAATAATTTTGAAAAGAAATTTTGTGACAATGATTAGGATTAGAAAGTACAGTTTTACATTGGAAAGCTAGACCATTATGTTCCAGACCAAAAAGCATAATCAGGGGTGCCTGGGTGGCTCAGTTGGTTAAGCAACTGCCTTCGGCTCAGGTCATGATCCCGGAGACCCGGGATCAAGTCCCACATCAGGCTCCCTGCTCGGCGGGAAGCCTGCTTCTCTCTCTCTCACTCCCCCTGCTTGTGTTCCCTCTCTTGCTGTGTTTCTCTCTGTCAAATAAAATCTTTAAAAAAAAAAAAAGCATAATCAATTTAAAGAAAAGGAAGGGGCGCCTGGGTGGCTCAGTTGGTTAAGCAACTGCATTCAGCTCAGGTCATGATCCTGGACACAAATCGAGTCCCACGTTGGGCTCCCAGCTCCACAGGGAGTCTGCTTCTCCCTCTGACGTTCTCCCTTCTCATGCTATATCACTCCCGCTCTCAAATAAATTAAAAAAAAAAAAAAAAAGGAAAGGAAGGAAGGAAAGAAGGAAGGAGGGACAGGAGGGAAGGGAGAAAAGGATAAGCATATGGTTTTGATCAGGTATCCAGGAAACTTTTGCTCTACATTTTTCTCTCTTTGGAAAGAAGAGTACACTGAACAGTGTGGAGTTATTCTAACATAGAAAGTAATATATATATATATATATATATATATATATAATTTTTTTTTTTTTTAATTGGCATGGATCAGGGACAACAAGATAGAATGACTCTGAAACAATTCCAGGCAAGCATGTCTTCACCAAGAGCATTATCTAGTCTGAACTGAGTTACTCAGGAAGTTGACCACAGCTCTGCTGGAGAGAACCCTGCTGTAGCTCTCCCACTGTGGTGCAAGGGCTCCCTGGGGCCCCCATTGTGGGGATGACCAGGGCCCTACCTCTCACTGCCAGTTACACAAAGTACATTCTAATGAGACATCAATTTTATAGTATGATTTCAGGTCAAAGGGTATCATATGTAAGCAAACCTGCAATATTGTTACTCAAAAAAGGTAACTACACAATATACTTAAGAAGACTTGTAGGATGATTTCATGGAAATTCCAAACTACAATACCACCCTCCTCAATGTCAGCAATTAGTAATTTAGGCAGAGTGTATGGGAAATTTTGACAAATTTTAAGGTAAGGTATAAAGGATTATAGATCTGAGATCAGGATAGATATAAAATTATCTTAATCATAAGTAACCTTTTCTTAGTGCCCATAGTCAGGGAAATGAAATATTAATGACTAAAAAAATACTCCAGAAAATTTGCCTGGAATAAACACAAATGATTTAGTAGAACTATAATAATAAAGAATCAAAAGTAACAAGATCCTGTGTGGCCTGCTTCTAAGTATCCATGGTAGTAATTAGTTAACATTATTGATAGTCTGGGTATATTGTCTATTATTGTCTAAAAGCATCTCCCCCACATTATTGTGCCCAGGCTCTATTTCATTTCTGGCCTACACATACATACACTCATTTGCACAAATATAAATAGAAGAAATTGACCTCATGCATACATCTTTTTCCCAAGGACCTGAGGGATTAGGTCTGTTAAAAAAACAAACAACAAAAAAAGCAGCCATTACTGAAAACAATAAGGAGTTTCCTCAAAAAATTAAAGCAGAATTACCACATGATCCCCTCATTTTACTTCTGGATATATATATATTCTCCAAAAAAATGAAATCAGGATCTAGATGAGACATTTGTAGACCCATGTTCACAGACAGCACTATTAGCAACCCAAGTGGCCATCAACAGATAAAGTGGTAAACAAAATGTGGTAAATACAAGCAATGGAATATTACTCAGCCTTTAAAAGGAAAGAAAATCAACACGTCACAACATGGATGAAGCTGTTATGAGTGAAATCAGTCACAAAGGACAAATGACAAATATTATACAATTCAACTTACATGAAGTATCTAGACTTATCAAATTCAAAGAAACAAAGTAGTATGATGATTGCAAAGCACTGGAGAAAAGGGAAATAGAGTGTTATTTAATAGGTGTAGACTTCTAAGATAAAAAAGTTCTGAAAATTGGACAATGAATATAATGAATATACTTATTGAACTGTACACTTAGGTACAATTAAGATGGTAAAATTTATATAAATTTTACAATTTAAGAAAAGAAGCTACTTTAGTTCCCGATTATATTTGATTTTTTAAATTTGTTTATAGTAAATCTTCTATCAGTGTTTGCTTTGCTGTTCCTCTTTCATGATGAACAAATCTTTCCCCACAGGAAATGGAAGAGTTTGTCCAGAGCTCTGGAGAAAATGGTATTGTGGTTTTTACTCTGGGGTCAATGGTCAATATGACAGAATTAAGAGCCAATGTGATTGCATCAGCCCTTGCCCAGATTCCACAAAAGGTAGATAAAATACCTTTTAATGAGCAACTACTTAATGAGTCAAACTCTCTAAAAGTTTTGATTACAAACATTTCCTGCAAGAAAGGTAAACTATTACACCTACAATGTATCTCAGATATCAGTTTAAAACCAAAACATACATGGCAGATGCTGAAGTAGTACAGAGGGTATCTTTTATTCACAGTAACCTTGACATTAAAACTGTAAGATTACATACATATGAAGTTCAGTATGAAATTTTAGTATTATAATGGTATTGTGGGCAGGTACAAAAATCAACAAATTTCGCTTTTTTATTTGTTCCTTTTCGATGAAGGATTCCTGAATTCCTGAGGGCATTGTACACACGACAGATGTTAGGAAAAAGTTAAACTTTAATAGTAGCTGTACCAGCACAATGTTAAGCAATATTGATAAAAATCTGAATGCATCATGAAGTTTTTGTACTTCTCATGTAATCCTGGCCTTTTATTTCCCCTAAACTTTGGATTTGCCTATCCAGTATGCTTTTCAGGGTGCTATTCAGAAAAAGAATGGCCAGACCTCACCAACCTGCATCTGGCTGTGCAAACCAGCCACTCTGCTTTAGAGAAAGAAAAATCGGTCTGCCCCAGGTGACTGGGCCCTACCAAAGTCTGACATGGAAAGATAAAAAATAAAGGGTGGAGATGGGTCCTGTCCTTTAGGTGAACCCTGTACTTTGTAAAATCTGGCCTCAAAGGACTCTGCTTCTAATCAATGAGATTACTGCTCCTGATCGAGGAAGAAGGGGAAAAAATGAGTCAAGCAGAAAGAAGACTTGCATGAAAAGGGCTCAAATGCCTCCTCCATAAAATATATTAGTTTTTAATATATAAAATCTTTTCCTGATAGAATCTTCAAACTAATCACCTATGTTAATTTTCTGCTGAGAATCTAAAGTTATTTTATATTCATATAACAGAAGTTAAATACTAATAAATCATAATCCAGTTTATGGAGTTTGAGAATTCCTAAATCAGCATATTTTGGTACTGACATATAAATAAATTAATCAGTGTTGTGCAATCAGAAGCAATGCTATTGCCTCACTTTGGAAGTGTTAGAAGTCAGCTGAATAAATTTTAGCATTCCAATTTTGGAATTTTTTCAGCAGCCATGTTGCTATTTATAAATTCTCAACAAGCTCTTTCTAAATCAAAAGAATTTCCAAACCTAGCCATAGTGGTAATACTCTGGGTTCTTGTCAAAAATTATTAACTGAAATTTTTCTTGGAGGTAGTGCTTAACAATTTATAATCTAAAAGAAGTTATACTTACTTGCTAAACAGAATTATTAGTAAATTATAAGGAAACACAAATATTTCTCACAAGCACCTGATTGCACAGGCTAACCTTTTTGTACATCAAAAGATGTAAAACTCCAATATAAGAACTTGAGAAACAAGCATATATAAGTAAATTCCCTTCTGAGACTGTCAAAAAGAAATACACATTAATATTTAAGTTCAGAAAATAAGAGCTATTATATATAGCAAGACAAATGTGTAGATCAATTTGCCACTGTTTTCTGCAAGGAATCATGACTAACAATTTCTTAAATATATGAATTTGCCTTTGATAATCTATGCCACTGTGATTCGTCTATGCCATGATGTGTGAAATAACTTTATTCCATATCTAAACATAAAAAACATGTACGTGTTATATGAGCATTTCTATCACATCAGTGTTTTATTGGTTCTCATTACCTAACACTTCCTGTCTTCATTTCCTTAGCTGTTGCATGGAAGGCATTTAATTAGATGTCTATAAATCTCTCTAGAATTCTAACATGCTGTAACTTCAAAGTTCAACTCATAGAATAGGTCTTTTCTTTATCCTAATAGGTTCTATGGAGATTTGAAGGCAAGAAACCAGAAACCTTAGGACTCAACACTTGGCTGTATAAGTGGATCCTCCAGAATGACCTTCTTGGTATGATTCCAGAGAAAAAAGACTGAAAACATCAATAACAGCTGGTAACAGCTGAGCAGAGCAATAGCTCAACAAAACAACAACAAAAACAAATTTACTGGGCATTTATTATTGAAATACTAAAAAATAAAACTTAAGTTCCTTGTGTTATTTCTAGTCCTAGGAAAAAACAGGGAAAAAATATAAAAGTTCGCATTTTATTACACATAGGCACATTCCTTATGGTCAGAATCAAAATACCTTTATTTCAGGTACAATTACTTCTCACAGGTGAATTTTTTATAATATCCTAAATTGTTGCTGTCTTTGAATTCTCTCTTTATACTTACCTTTCTCCTACTTGCAGGGGTACTTCAAATGCTGTTGGAAAAGAACAGCTCTTCTATTGCCAGTGATTCTCCATTTTCTTCCTCTTCCTCCTCTTCTTCTTACTTCTTCTTCTTCTTCCTCTTATTATTATTGTTAGTCACCATAGAGGACATCATTAGTTTTTGATGTAGGGTTCCATGATTGTTTGCACGTAACACCCAATGCTCCATGCAATCTGTACCTTCCTTAATACCCATCATTGGGCTACCTATCCCCCCAAATCGTCCCCTATAAACCCTCAGTTTGTTTAGGAAAAAAATCTACAATGTTTTTCATTAAGTAACGAAACATTTTATGATAAATGTAGCTTTCCTTCCTATAGTTCCAGTGCCACCACCATCACCCTACCTACTACCCTGGCACCCTTCATATCAGACTCAATGACTTCACTATTTCTTTAAGAGAGTGTTTCTAACATGCCCCCCTCTTTTTGCACATGTTGTTCCTTTCTATCCAAAGTGTTTTTTTTTTTTTTCAATTTGTTCACCTGCCAATCCTGTATTCATTTTTGAAGTTCAAGTGACACACCACTTCAATAATGTAGTCTTTATCTACCTCTCTAGCAGACTTACATGCATCTTGCTCTGAGTTCTGAAAGCAATTTAAATGCCATTTCACATATATAATTATGTTATCTTAAAAAAAAACCACTGCCTCTAGATTCAGTGCATTATAATGTTCATTTCTCATTTTAAGGACATAATAACTTTAACGAAATTCACTCAATCCTAGGTCATCCAAAAACCAAAGCTTTTATTACTCATGGTGGAACCAATGGCATTTATGAGACCATCTATCATGGTATCCCTATGGTGGGCATTCCTTTGTTTGTGGATCAACCTGATAACACTGCTCACATGAAGGCCAAGGGAGCAGCTGTTAGTTTGAACTTGAACACAATGTCAAGTACAGATCTGCTCAATGCATTGAGGATAATCATTAATGATCCTTCGTGAGTGCATTTTTTTTTTTTTAACTGAATACTATTTCTAGAGAGAGGTTCATATGAAAGCCAGGCAGGCAGCAACAAGGCCTGATATAAAAATAATTATGAGTAAGATTTGCTCAATGCTTTGAAGACCAACTTCAATAATCCATTCTGAGTGTCAGAGTAAGATTTTTGGTGGTTTTAGGGAAAATATAAGAGGTTTAAGGATAGTAAAGAAATGTCTGACATATTCAATAAAACAAATCAAAATGGTTAACAGAAAGATTAAAAGGAAGCATTGAGAACAAAGTTGAAGCAGGGAACCAGGAGTGTTGTAACAGTACTAACCTAGACAAGTATGACCTTCAGCATGAGAACATCAATTGTTTTAAACTCTTCTAAAATGGTTTAATTTCTGTAAACCAGCATGATAGTTTACATCTTGAAATCTTTAATTCCCATTAAATACTTCTGAAATTTTCTGTGCTATTTTGATCCCATCATTGATAAATTATAAATTACTTTCAAATTTATCCAATTAAAACTTTGTGAATACTACTTATAAATGCAGTTATAAACTTAGTAATTTTGGTTATGCTTGTTTTTAATTGATAGAACTGTAAAAATCAAAAAGTAATTGACTTGAAAGAGATCTAGTGGGATATTTCTGTTTAAAAGCCAAATTTTCAGGGTGCCTGGGTGGCTCAGTCGTTAAGTGTCTGCCTTCAGCTTGGATCATGATCTCAGGGTCCTGGGATTGAGCCCCGCATTGGGCTCCTTGCTCGTCGGGAAGCCTACTTCTCCCTCTCACTCTCCCTGCTTGTGTTCCCTCTCCAGTTGTGTTTCTGTCAAATAAATAAATAAAATCTTTTTTAAAATAAATAAATAAATAAATAGATAAATAGATAGCTAAATTTAAAAATAAATAAATAAATAAGCAAGCAAGCCAGCCAGCTAGCCAGCCAGCCAGCCAAATTTTCTGGACCAGAGATATTTTGGTTTCCGAATTACTTCAGAATATGCATTAATTTGTTATATTCTTCCTATTATTACTAATATAATTATTTATTTTCCCCTTTTGTTTCATAATGACTTTAGAAATAAAATTTTGTGAATATCTGGTTATACTATCACAGGGGACATCTGCATTTTAAAAGCAATCTTATTTTAGTTTAGCCCAATGATTATTCATCCTAAATAAGCACCATGAGAGGCACATTTTTTGTTTCGTTTTTAAGGATCGTATCTTTCACTTGGTAGTTTTATGAAAAAGCATTTATTTCTAAAATAGAAGTCTTTCTACTTTTAATTCTTAGTAAGGTAAAGCTGTTCCCAAAAAGTGAAGAAAATCTATTAAGTGATGTCTTGAATGCTTATGATATTGGTACACACTATACTAATTCCTTTGTATGGCTTAGGTAACTTCTTCATTATAGTTGTTCCTTATTGTATTACAAATATGTTTCAGGATTACTTCCCTCCTCTCAAAACCTCAGTGTTGCTCTCACTGTGGTTTTCACAGGACAGGGACAGAAGTTACCTCCATGGTTATTGCTACAGTGTCACAGCACTTTGTGATTTAAAGTTTGTAAAGCCCTCTTTCTTTATTAATCCAAAAAAGGATTAATAGGAAAACAATGAAACAAGGAAAAACTTGTTTAATCATTTTAACAGTAGAAACAAATTCAATAAGCAGTATCAGCAAGTGAAATGTTGAACATTGAATGTTGAACAATATAGAACCAGATTCTAAAATGACAATACTAACAAGAAAAAAAAAAAAAAAACACAAGGTGTCAGAGTTAAGATTCAAATCAACACAATCCATTCCACAGTTGTAAGCACTACTTCACTGCTATCAAGTCAATACAAGGTCTTGATCAGCTCTGCCCGGACATGTCCCTGAACTTCACATGGACTTGTCTCCTATCTCTGGATTATGATAGTACTTTGAAACTTGCTTACCAGATCTATTTACAATTCCTTACTAGGTAATTCAAAATTCAAAATATCATGTATTTTGATTTTTTGCCTTTCCAAATTAATTCCACCTTCTAAACTAAAAATACTTGTCATCTCCCAGCTTTTTTTTCAGAGCTTGAAGTCCTAGACATTCAACAAATTCCAGCCCATAAAAATCTCTAATTGTCTCTAAGAAAATAGAAATTTTTCCCGTTATTTTTACCATCTACATGAAACCTTACACAAACACATGAAAATTTCATCTATCTTTTCCATTTATTTTTCTGTAAATTGTGTAAATTATTACTTGTTCTGTAAATTATTTGATTTTCTTTCAGCTATAAAAAGAATGCTATGTGGTTGTCAGCTATTCATCACAATCAGCTTATAAAGCCTCTGGGTCGAGCACTCTTCTGGATTGAGTTTGTCATTCGTCACAAAGGAGCCAAGCACCTACGCCCAGCTTCTTACAATTTCACCTGGTTCCAGTACCACTCTTTGGATGTGACTGGCTTCTTACTGGCCTCTGTGGCGATTGGTATTTTCCTTGTCATAAAATGTTGCTTGTTTTGTTGTCAAAAGTTTAAGAGAGAAAATAAAAAAAGGGAATAGACTTTTGAGACAGAGTAGGCATAGTAAGCTAGCAAGCATAAGTAGGATCACTGCATTTAATTCAACAACTGTGGATCAAGTTGTGACAGATTCTCTTCCACATTTTACAAGACCTGTGCCTCGCTCAAATATTTTACTCTCGGTCAAATATATTGTGTTAATCTATTCTACCCTAGGGGAGAAATAACCCTATGTATTTTTTGACAACTACTTCCCTCAATATTCTTGAGATTCTTCCATTCTGCTCATCAAACCAAAGAGGACATGGTTTGTAATTCTCATTTTAAAAATCCTCGGGACGCCTGGGTGGCTCAGTTGGTTAAGCAACTGCCTTCGGCTCAGGTCATGATCCTGGAGACCCGGGATCGAGTCCCACATCGGGCTCCCTGCTCGGCGGGAGGCCTGCTTCTCCCTCTCTCACTCCCCCTGCTTGTGTTCCCTCTCTGGCTGTGTTTCTCTCTGTCAAATAAAAAAAAATCTTAAAAAAAAAAAAAAATAAAAATCCTCAAATAATTCTAGTTTAATACTGACATAATTTCATAACTAAAGAAAACTCACTAGAGTTTTAGTCTGACTTAAGAAGCCTGTTTTTGGTGGCGCCTGGGTGGCTCAGTTGGTTGGGCAACTGCCTTTGGCTCAGATAATGATCCGGGAGAACCGGGATCGAGCCCTACATCAGGCTCCCTGCTCGTCGGGAAGCCTGCTTCTCCCTCTCGCACTCCCCCTGCTTGTGTTCCCTCTCTGGCTGTGTTTCTCTCTGTCAAATAAATAAATAAAATCTTTAAAAAAAATAAATTAAATAAAAATTAAAAAGAAGCCTGTTTTTGCCATGCATTTTCAAAAACATCTGCTGTATAAATAAGATCAAATACATGTACACCTGACAAAGAGTAACACAGCTGAACACTTGTTAAAGGTGGCAAGACAGATATTATTCATACTATTGTATGAAGATTTCAGTATAAACTGAGTTCCACTCCAACTAAGACAAAGATGCCTGAAGTTTTTTGTTTGGTTTGGTTTGTAGTTGGCTCTTTACTGGTTAATTAAGAGAAAAATCATTCCCTAGGGATGAGCTTTCATTCTCCTAAACAATTCTATAGCTTCTCTGTCAGAAGTTGGAAAAAGTCTGTTCATAAAAAAGTATAGATGCTCTGTCATTAGGTAAGAATGTGTATCTTGTATCAACTGCCAGAAACACGGACCTCAAGAGGGAAACAGAAATGAAAATCTTGTGCATAGGTGGGTATCCCCTCAGAAATGGTAAATGCAGAATGCTAAAATTAAGCCCTTGCTGCCATCCTTCCTCTTAGGAGAAGCCAGGAGATCAGGGGGCCTCTGTCCTCCTTGATGTTCAGACAGACAGCCCCAAGTCCCTACTAACCCACCACTCCGGGGGAGGCATTTCACATCCAATTCCAGAGATCACATTTTCTTGAGCAAAGGCTCAACATAGGTGGAGGGGCCACCTTTAACAACACAAGCCATGACCTAAGTACAGATGGAAGAGAAGTTAAAGGTTGGTCAAGATCCTTTCCACAATGTTTAGGCATGTCCTTTGTGTTTACAGTTCACAATCTTCTTGAAATACAAAATATGCTTTCCTATATATTTCCTTTGTTGTAGGAATTCTGAATAGTTCTAACTGGCTTGCTACCTAAAACTATGCACCAGTAACATCTTTGGTTTAAAGGACTAAAGCTATTTTCCAAATAAATCCTTGGCTATGTCTTAATATCTGTCCTCACTTCACTGAAATAACCCTTCATAACTGGATAGTAAGACACAATATAAAAGGAGAACAGTAATGACAGGTGGGGCCCAGCAAGATTTAGTCCAGTTGCTTTGGATGTTAGATTTCCCTCCTCCTACAAAAAAATCTTCCATTTTTTTGGCCTTACCTTGTCAAGTCAAATATTTTCAAGTCATTTAATATGTGGGATACTGAGGATATCAAAACAGAAACTTATATAACCTTTTTATTGATTCTTTTCTCAAATCACGTAGAAAAATAAATTGCTGATAGCATAAAGAACCAAATACTGTAACAATTTTAAAGTCCAAGCATAAGAAAGCACTTGAAATAGCAAAAAGGTCTCCAACGCTTGCTTTGAAATATTGGTTTAATTTAGCAGTCATAAAAATCCCATTTAAATTCCAAAAATTGCAATACTATCCATGTGTTTCCTCAAGATTGATTTTAGCGGCTTTCAAATGTCTAAGAAGTCCCAAAAAATTTAAACACAAAAACTCCAAGTGGTTACACAGACTGACAGAACTGATGTAACTTTTTCATCTTTATAATCTCCATGCTAGTATTGTTTATTTCAAATATATTGCGCACAACCAGAATTACAGAAGCACCACTGAGAGCGAAAACAAAAACCAAATAATTATGAACTTAATTTTGGTAATAATGCAGGAAGCTGGGTCCACCTATGTCAGGAACCTTGTAACCAAGAGTTTTAATTCCATATTCTATACAGAATGCAATGTTTATTAAAGGATAAGTAATACAAATATATTACTAGTTTTCTTCTCATATTTTTTAGTATATCTTTAGGCCTAATTTTTAAGTACATTCTTTAAATATACATTAAAATCCAACAAGACTCACACAAATTAATGAATAATAAAAAAGAAAGGTGAGACCTTTAAAGGGATGGGTCCCCCTGACAATATGCAGTTACCCAATATCCTCTACTGATGAAGCATGACATTTAGCCAGTTAGCAAAGAAGAAATGTTGACAGTGTTCAGATTCAATATCACAAAGCTGAATCTGAAGCCAAGACACAATAAAGTGAAAACTGGCACAGCAGACAGTATTACAAATTTCTCATTTGTTAGCATCCCAAAGATTTTGTACCTTTGGGCACTGCATCAAATGAATAATTTTAAAATAAAGTTTGTGAAACGGGGAATATAGGGAAGTCCAGCCTCAAAGATGAGGCTGAAGGAGTCTGTAGCCTCATTGATCTCCAAATGTATAGTAAGAAGAGATACACAAGCAGGCTAGATTCTTTGTATCAGTAGTAGCTAGCATAGTAGTGGTTAGAGGGAGCCATTCTGTTAGGCTCACGTGTAACAATCTCTGCCCACATTGCCAATCTGTTCAAACAGCCTTCAAACCAGCACTAGAGTGATCAGTTATTTGGTGCCTCTCCGATGGTGTACATGTATTTTACCAACTCAAAATATATGGAAATGCATTTCATTGATTCAATTGGCAAATCCCTAATTCTTTATCTCATTGGCCATCTTTTTGTATTTTTTTGTCTATTCAGGTTGTCATTGTTTGCATATACTGTACTCATTCTCTACTGTGGTGTTTTTCTACTGACTCTGGTGATGAGAAGCTACAAAGGGGGAATTTGTTATCTGTAAAAAATCTAGAATTCTGTCATGGATGACAGTGGCCCAGAGTAACTGGCAAAGAAATAAGGTCAATGAAAATGAAATAAACTGGTAAAAATTAATCAGAAAGCCTAAGTCAGAGAAGATGACCTTTGGAGCTATGATTGATCAATCTCAATGAGGACAAGCAGGATGCAAGAGTTGGATTGGAATGAAACAAAAACTGAGGCAAGTACATTGACTCATCACAAATGCTGCAATGAATAGGATGGGTGATTAAGGCCAGGAAAACAAACAAGAGAGCTTTAGAAGTACAACAGGTAATCAAGAGAGTCTAAAGGCTCTACACTTTTAGAAACTGGTGATCCTGCTAGGCTGCAGCAGAGGTAATCAAAAAACATTCTGAAGGAATGCTTTCACAATACAGACGTGTGGAATGTTTGCAGAAATCAATACCTGCTGAAGATTAACGCATGAAAACCTCACAAGGAGATTACCAACTATACAAAATAGGATGATTTGCACCCAAAGATTGTAGATAGACATGAACATTAAACAGCTGTTAACATAATAATGGAATGTGTTGAGAAGGATGTATAAAAGAACCATTCTGAAATTTTAGAAATCAGAAATTCATTTATTACTTGATTATATGAAATAAAATTGAATGGATGAATAGAAGAATGCACAAGATCGGCTACAAATTGATTTTTTTCTGACTGAACGTTGATTGACAGAGCCCCCTAGACCTAAAAAGACTCCAGTAATTTCCAGAAACTGATTAAAATATAGGTGTTACTTGCCATCCCCTTGGAATATCCAAAAATCTATATTGAAATAACAAAAATAAATAAATGAAGGAAACAGGAAGTTCTTCCTTATGGCAGAATTCCAATTAATAATCATAGAAGGAATTATTGATACAGGAATCACCATCAGGCAGACACCACTGCAGTATCTGTTTTAGGCAAGAATTATCTATCAATGGATACTAAAATTAGAAGGCAAAGGATGACAAACAAGACATTTATACAATCCCCAACTATCTCCTCATAAAATAATTTCAAAAGGAAAAATCATAATTTTAAAGTGCTGAAACCTGCAGACATTATCTTCAGTGATCAGAATTGCACAGTTAATGAGACACAGTAACATCATATGCCCTCATGAAAATGACACTGAAAAGAGCAAATCACTTATTCAGTGTTCGTGTGCAAAAAGGCACAATCTGAATTTAATCATAAAGAAACATGAAACAAACCTAAAACTGAAGCTCATTCTATCAAATAACTGGCCAAAAATTAATCAAAAGTGTTAAAATTAAGAAAAAAAAAAGACCAAAAGATTATCTCAGATTAAAAGAGACTAAGGAGGCTGATAATTAAATGCAACACATGATCCAGTCCAGGATCATGGATCATGTGTTGCAGGTAAAAAAAATGTCTAGAAGCTAGACACTTATACTGTGGCCCTATACCCTATCTACTTCTACCACATTCCGTATTCTTCCAACCACCAAAAAATTGGGGTACTTTTCTACAGGAAATGAAATAAATTGTCCAGGGTGAAATAAAGTAACTAGAATCAATGTAACACATCTAAGTAAAGCCTTTCTCACTCTAACATTTACAGGTCCCCTTAGTAGATACATACTAAGCATGAAAGTCAAAGTTGGCCAAAAATAAGTCTTAAGATGAATTTAAAAAAAACAAAACAAAACAAAAACCCAGTTAACAAGTCCTTCACTGGCACAAAGAGATCCCAGTGAGTTATTCCATTGCTTCATTCATAAATATAAAAAGAATAAACAGACAACTAAAGATTAGCAAACATTTGGGGAAAGTTAATAAAATGGCAGGATAAAACTAAAACACATACACACACACACACACAATGAAGAATTTTAAAAATGAAGGATTAACTGTATTAGTAACTTCAGACATCAAAAATACTTCAACTATATACTATAAACCAGAGAGAGCTCTTATATATTTCACACCTCTTATGCCCGATCTCATACCTTTTCAGCCCTTTTCTCATTTTTACTGTAACAAGGAGCTTCTGCAGTTATGATCTAATAGCAAAGATCTCTCTTTCTGTACTATGACCTAACACCACTGCATACAACAGCTGAACGAACTCATCTAGCACTCACATGTGTATAAGCACTCACGTATGTATAATCTAGAAGTATGTTCAACAGGAGCTCTCTCCTATCCTTTAGGTAGTCATTTGAGTGTATATTCCACAGCTGTTTAGTGATGATGAATTCTGTAATACATGGGTACTGACTTTTCTCCCTTCCCCAAACTTTCCTGTTTCATCTTTCCCTATCCTTTATTCCTGGAATCCTTGGATTTCTCAAAATAAACTACTACATTCTGATCCTTATCTCAGGCTCTGAAGAGAACACAGACTGATATCATCTATACCAGAACTGGCTTTAAATGTAGATCCACAAGATGAAACTTGGGGATTGGACATAACTGGCAAGAATCATCTAATTACTGATGACATGCAAGGGTGACAATTCCTGATAATCAGTAAAAATTACAATTTTTGATTCATACAGGGGAGTAAAGAATGGGAAAGGTAAAGTACTGACAGATTGTATGGGCACAAGGGTAATCACATAGTATATAGAGTGAAAATGGCTTTTATTAAGTTTTAGAAGGCTTGAAATAAGACAATGACAGCTCAGTTTAAACAAGTATCAAATTGGAACATGCTGTGAAAGTCAGAAGTTCTCCTTGGCAGTGTTTAGACTCTTTTCTTCTGAAGCAGAAGAAAATCAGGTTTAGAATTTAATTGCAAATATAGCAGAGCTACAAAGGAGACCCAACTCACAACTTCAACAGGCCTATGCCAAAGTCAGGGCCTGGATAGAAAAAGAATGGAATCCTGAGACCTGGGGTGGGAGAACAAGCCTGAAAATCTTAACTGCCCAGTTTCTTCTGGGTTCTGCTTCTGTGGGCAGGCTGGTAAAGAAAAATCTACTGGGGACACAGTAAGGTTTCCACCCAACTAAAGCTATGACTCAGGCATTCTGGACTCCTCGTATCAGTGAGACAGAAAATGGTTATTATTAATGGGGGGCAACTGATTCTGACATTACTCTCATTAGGATCACAGTTACATGAGAGGAAATAGGGAGTTTTCCAAGGCCCAGGAGATGTAGAAGAATGACTAAAATTCAGAGAGGGAGGAACTCAGTTCCTAATAATAAATCTTGAGCGTGTACTTGCAGGAACCATGATCCAAGAAGATTAAGGTAATGTAGGGATGAAGGCACATGCCATCCCATCAGACTAATAAATTAGAACAAACAGCCAAACTGCTGGCCCAAAGAGAGGGAAATATGAAATTTGTAATAGAAGAGGAAAATAATATTATTCTCTCAGAACCAGTTGCATAGGGAGGACAAAACCTTGATTCTTACTAACACCCCTTTGCAAAGGCTGAACTTGGCCATCATACTGAAAAGTCTGTCACTGATTGAACTTAAGAGAAGGAACCAAGTGATGGGAGCACTGCAGAATGTGGACTATATTTAATGCTCCTTTTGCCCCCCTCACCTGATCACTGCTTGTATCCTGCCGCCACCTTTGTTTTCCTTCAGCCATCACATTATCAATCAGCTTCCTTAAAGAGATAACCAGTCACTTAGCAGCTGTCCTGCACAATCTTGCTTTCTGCCTCTGAGTCTCTTTGATGTTGCTGTGTGGGACACCTACAAGAAGCTATTTTGACCACAAACATACAAATACAATAGATACACCATACACAACCCTGGACAAATGGGGAGACAAAAGCCATAATATATTCTTTCCACTACCATTTTTTAGGTGGCCTAATCTAAGAAGCATTCTACCCACACCACTTTAGATAGTCCAAGCAGGGCAGAAACCAAACTCCTATTTGATAGGATCAGTTCTAGGAATAAAATACCAACATACAGGCCCTTTTCTTAACTGCAGCTTTTAGGGGGAAACTAAACTAAGAGAGACATTCACGAAAAATAAAAAATATAGTGGCTGAACTCGAAATACATGAAAACAAAAGACATGTTGGAACATAATACAAGGAAATCTCTTAGAATATACAGACAAAAGACAAAGATGAAAGAAAATGTGACAAATGAGAGAAAATGAGTATTAGCCTAGGGAGTAAAATAAACTGAAGAAAAAAAGAAATGAGAAGGTAAAAAGCAGTGATTAGCAAAACAGTATAATAAAGTTTTCCAGAGTAGACATGTATGCGATCTTCAAAAACAGCCAATGAGAGAGGAAAGCTGGATGCATAAAATACTCATTACTATGAAAGTTTAAAGGAGGATAAATGGAAGATCCTGAAAGATTTGAGAAGGGAAAATTTTTGATTACCTGCAAAGGAACCGGAATTATACTTCCCCCAGCATCTCATCAGCAATAAGAAATCCTAGGACAACAGAGCAATGTCTTTTTCTGAGAGAAAAGTATTTTTAATCTAGAGTTTTAGATCTCACAGTATTCAGATATCAGAATTTCAAATATTTTAGGAACTAAAATAAACTCATATCTTTCCTGTATCAGTCAGAATATACTAGGTTATGCTGCAATAATAAACCCAAAAGTTTTCAAGTCTTAAAACAATAAAGGTATTATTTCTCTCTCATGTTCCATGTCCACTGCAGTTACATTGAAAGTTCTGTCAAATTATCCACACCCCAGAAACCAGGCTGACAAAACTGCCACTCTCTGGAACATTTCTGGTGACTCTCCCGTAAGAAAAGAAGCTTTTCACTGAAGAAAGCAAGTTAACTTTATGCAGCAGAAATATACAAAACTACAGTGTGCCTGGAAGGTAGGTGGTGTGTGCAGGGAAAAAAATATATATGGTAAAAAGCACTAATGACTATTAAACTTCCTCAGGCAGTTAAGTGAAGAATTCACTCCAATAAAACATAACTCTAAATGAGGAAACAAAAAGAAACTGGAAACCCTAAACAATGGACTCACTGTGCATTTTCTGTGCCAGGTCGTACAGTCAGGCTGGAAAAGGAAGACAAATGGCTCCAGGAGAAGACATTAGTTAAAAATGAGTGACAGAAGAACTTGAGAAAAGTGAGAACATGATGAAGAAAATTACTGGTGGGAGGGGGTTGTTGAAAAGGGGCTGAGGAAGAGGTAAAGTAGGTAGAGCAAGAGGAAAAAGAGGATGAAGAAAGGGGAGGGGAGGAGGAGAAAAGAAATCCAATTAAAATTTCCCTTGAGGGAGGGGGAGGACCAATATGGAGGAATAAAAGACCTAGATATCATCCGATCCCAGGAGTTCAGCTGGATGGTTATCAAACCAGTCAGAACACCTACAGACTCAACAGGAAATCGAAGAGAAGAGCAGCAATTCTAGGAACAGAAAAGTGACCAGATTCTAGAAGGTAGGATGTGTGGAGAAGTGAATTGAGGAAACATTTGGGCAGGTAGAATGTGGGGGGAGGGGCCAGCTGGGCCAGCAGTACAGCAGCAGAACACAAAATCAGAACTTTTAGAAGGCTGCTCCGCTAAGGGACACAGCCCTAGAGGTTAAGCAGGGGGTGGAGCACTCGCTGGGACAATGCTGTCTCAGGACCCACGGAGTTTCCAAGGAGACCCTCACCTTCCTTCACTGGAAGGAGTGGCTGCAGGAATCTGCTGGGTTTGGAGACTCCAAATGGGGCCAAGCGCCAGAGATAAAAATGTTGGTCACAGGCCAGGTGAACAGAGTGCAGCCAGAGACAAGGGAGACAGGCGTGACTGACAGCGTTTCTCTGAGGGTGCACTGAGCAGTGGGGCCCCAGGCTCTTGAGATCCTCTGAGCCAGAGACTGGGAGGCTGCCATCCTCATTCCCATCCTGCAAAGCTGTATGGAAAGCGTTCAGGGAACAAAAGCTACCCAGAGTGAAACTGAGCAGATTGCTTAGCCTGGCCCTCAGGCAAGGGTGAGGCAATCCCGCCTCCGGCAAAGATATGTGAGAATCACTAGAGAGGCCACTGCCCCAGAACATCAGTGAGAACATTCAGCTAAGACCAAGTTCAGCATTCAATGAGATCTGTGGAACTTCAGAGCTAGGGGAATGCACCACGTAGAATTCATGGCGTTTTCCCCATGATTCTTTAATCTTTCAAAGTTAATTTTTTTTAATTTTTTCCTCTTTCCTATTCTAACTTTTTTTAATTTATCTTATCAATACCTTTTTAGGTTAAAAAAATCTTTTTTAAATTTCATTGTTTTAGTCATTTCTATCCCTTCACTGTATTTAAGCTTATTTCATGTATACACATAGGTTTTTCTTTAAAATTTTTGGATACAATTTTTTCTAAGAGATAAAAATATACCCTAAATCTAGCCTATGACTTCCTTCTAGTCTCCAGCCTCATCACATTCTTTCTTTTTCTTTTTTCAACCAACTTATCAATTCCTTTTTTAGAATCATTTTTAATTTTCATCTTTACAGTCATATTGTATCCCATCATCCTGAGTAAGTTTTTCTTTCTTTAAAATTTTGGGAGAAAATTTATTCTAACAGACCAACATACATGCAAAATCAAGTGTGTGGCTCTGTTCTATTCACAAGTCCAATCATATATAGAGAGGGACAAACAGACAGATATACAGATTTTTTTTCCCCTTTCTTCCCCCCCCCACCACCAGTTTTGCATCTCTTCTGATTTGGTTAGTGTGTATTTTTCTAGGGTCGTCGCTACCATTTTAGTATTTTGTTCTCCCATTCATTTATTTTTATCTGTATAAGATGACAAAGCAGAGAAACTCACCTCAGAAAAAAGAACAAGAGGCAGTGCTGACGGCTAGGGACCTAATCAATAGGGACATTAGTAATATGTGAGAACTACACTTCAGAATGATGATTATCAAGGTGCTAGCTGGGATCGAAAAAAGCATGGAAGATTAATTAGAGAATCCTTTTCCAGAGAAATAAAATCCCTTTCTGGAGAAATAAAAACTGAAATCTAACCAAGTTGAAATCAAAAAAGCTATTAATGAGTTGTAATAAAAAAAGGAGGCTCTTATTGCTACAATAAATGAGGCAGAAGAGAGAATTAGTGATCTAGAACAAATGCTGAAAAATAAAGAAGCTGAGAAAAAGAGAGACAAACAACTACTGGGCCATGAGGGGAGAACTTGAGAGATAACTGATACCTTAAGATGAAACAATACTGGAATAACTGGGATCCCAGAAAAAGAAGAGAGGGGCATAAGGTATACTGGAGAAAATCATAGCAGAGAATTTCCCTAATTTGGGTAAGGAAAAAAGCATCAAAATCCAGGAGGCAAGGGGCACCTGGGTGGCTCAGTTGGTTTAATGACTATTTTCGGCTCAGGTCATGATCCAGGAGACCTGAGATCAAGCCCCGAATCAGGCTCCCTCTTGGCAGGAAGGCTGCTTCTCCCTCTCTCACTCCCCCTGCGTGTGTTCCTTCTCTAGCTGTGTTTCTCTCTGTCAAATAAATAAAATCTTTGGAAAAAAAAAAAATCCAGGAGGCACAAAGAAAGCCCCTCAAAATCAATAAAAACAGGTTCGCATCCTGTCATCTAACAGTAAAACTTACAAGTCTCAGAGACAAAGAGAAAACCCTGAAAGCATCTCAGAAGAGATCTATAACATACAATGGCAGAAACATTACACTGGCTGCAGACCTATCCACAGCGACCTGGCAGGCCAGAAAGGACTGGCATGATATATTCAGAGCACTAAACAAGAAAAATATGCAGCCAAGAATACTGTATCTAGCTAGGCTGTCACTGAAAATAGAAGAAATAAAAATCGTCCAGAACAAACAAAACCTAAAAGAAGTTGCAAACACCAAACCAGCCCTACAAATATTGAAAGAGGTCCTCTATGCAGAGAGCCTAAAAGAACAGAAAAGAATAGGGACAATTTACAGTAACAGTCACTTTACAGGCAATACAATGGCACAAAATTCATATCCTTCAATAGTTTCCCTGAATGTAAATGGGCTAAATGCCCCTAAAAGACACAGGGTATAACGGATTAAAAAAACACCACCAATCGATGTCTAAACTCATTTTAGACCCAAAGACACCTCCAGACTTAAAGTAAGGTGGGAGAAAAGAATTTACCATTCTAATGGACATCAAAAGAAAGCTGGGGTGGCAATCCTTCTATCAGAAAAACTAGATTTTAAGGCAGACTATAACAAAAAATGAGAAAGAACACCGTATCATACTTAAAGGGTCTCTCCTGCCCAACAAGATCTAACAATTTTAAATGTCTATGCCCCTAACATGGGAGCAGCCAATTATGTAAAACAGTTGATAAGTAACTCAAAAAAACACATTGACAATAATACAAAAGTAAAGGACTTTAACACCTCCCTCACTGAAATGGACAGATCATCTAATCAAAATATCAACAAGGAAATAAAGATTTTAAATGACACTTTACCAGATGGACATCACAGCTATATTCAGAATATTCCATCCCAAAGCAACAGAGTAACGTTTTTCTCTAGTGCACATGGAACATTCTCCAGAATAGATCACATCCTGGGTCACAAATCAGGTCTCAGGTACCGAAAGACTGGGATCATTAGCTGCATATTTTCAGAGCACAATACTTTAAAATTAGAACTTAACCACAAGAGCAAAATTGAAAGAACTCAAATACATGGACACTAAAGAGTATCCTACTAAAGAATGAAAAGGTCAACCAGGAAATTAAAGAAGAATTTTAAAAATTCATTGAAACAAATGAAAATGAAAACCCAACTGTTCAAAATCTTTGGGACACAGCAAAGGTGGTCCTGAGAGGAAAGTATATAGCAATACAAGCCTTTCTCAAGAAACAAGATCTCAAGTATACAACCTAACCCTACACCTAAAGGAGCTGGAGAAAGAACAGCAGAGAAAGCCTAAATCCAGAAGGAGAAGAAATAAAGATCAGAGCAGAAATCAATGAAATAGAAACCAAAAGAAACAGTAGAACAAATCAACAAAATTAATGGTTCTTCAAAAGAATTAAGATTGATAAACCCCTGCCAGACTTATCAAAAAGAAAAGAAAAAGGACCCAAATTAATAAAATCATGAATGAAATAGGAGATCACAAGCACCAAAGAAATACAAACAATTGTAAGAGCATATTATGAGCAATTATACACCAGCAAATCTGACAATCTGGAAGAAATGGATGCATTCCTAGAGATATATAAAATAAAAACTGAACCAGGAAGAAATAGAGAACCTAAACAGACCCATAACCAGCGAGCAGACTGAAGCAGTCACCAAAATTTCCCAACAAACAAGAGCCCAGAGCCAGATGGCTTCCCAGGGGAATTTTACCAAACATTTAAAGAATTAATACCTATTCTGAAACTGTTCCAAAAAATAGAAATGGAAGGAAAACTTCCAAATTCATTTCATGAGGCCAGCATTACCTTGATCCCAAAACCAGACAAAGACTCCATCAAAAAGGAGAAATATAGGGGATTCTGGGTGGCTCAATGGTTAAGCTTCCGCCTTCGACTCAGGTCATGGTCACAGAGTCCTGGGATCAAGCCCTGCATTGGGCAGCCTAGTCCACGAGAAGACTGCTTCTCCCTCTCTCACTCCCCCTGCTTGTGTTCCCTCTCTAGCTATGTTTCTGTCAAATAAATAAAATCTTTAAAAAAAAAAAATTATAGACCAGTACCCTTGATGAACATGGATGCAAAAATTCTCACCAAAGTACTAGCCAATAGGATTCAACAGTATATTTAAAGGATTACTCACCATGACCACGTGGGATTTATTCCTGGACTGCAAGGTTGGTTTGACATCCACAAATAAATCAATATGATACAGTACATTAATAAAAGAAAGAACAAGAACCATATAATCCTCTCAATAGATGCTGAAAAAACCTTTGGCAAAGTACAGTATTTCCTGATCAAAACTCTTCACAGTGTAGGGATAGAGGGTACAGACCTCAATATCATAAAAGCCATCTATGTAAAACCCACAGTGACTATCATTCTCCCTGGGGAAAAACAGAGCTTTTCCCCTAAAGTCAGGAACACAGCAGGCTGTCCACTATCACCACTGCTATTCAACATAGTACTAGAAGTCCTAGCCTCAGCAATCAGAAAACAACAACAACAAAAAGAGGCATCTGAATCAGCAAAGATGTCAAACTCTCACACTCTACAGATGATACAATACTTTATGTGGAAAACCCAAAAGACTCCACTCCAAAACTGTTAGAACTCCTACAGGAAATCAGGAGAGTGTCAGGATATAAAATCAATGCACAGAAATAATTTTTGCATTTCTATACACCAGCAGTAAGACAGAAGAAAAAGAAAGTAGAGAATCAAACAGATTTACAACTGCACCCAAAACTGTATGATACCTAGGAAATAAACCTAATCAGAAAACTATAAAGTACTCATGAAAGAAACTAAAAAAGACACAAAGAAATGGAAAAACATTCCATGCTCATGGATTAGAATAAATATTGTGAAAATGTCTGTGCTATCTAAAGCAGTCTACATATTTTATGCAATCCCTATTAAAATGCCATCAATTTCTTTCAAAGAAATGGAGCAATTAATCCTAAAATTTATATGAAACCAGAAAAGACCCTGAATAGCCAAAGGAATGTTGAAAAAGAAAACCAAAGCTGGCAGCATCACAATTCCTGACTTCAAGCTCTATTACAAAGCTGTAATCATCAGGACAGCATGGTACTGGCACAAAAACAGACAAATAGACCAATGGAACAGAGTAGAGAGTCCAGATATGGACCTACAAATCTATGGCCAAATCATCTTCGACAAAGCAGGAAAAAATACCCAGTGGAATAAAGACCGTCTCTTTAATAAATGGTGCTGGGAAAACTGGACAGAAGTATAGAAGAATGTATAGAAGAATGAAACTAGACCATTCTCTTACACCACACACAAAAATAGACTCAAAATGGAAGAGACCTCAATGTGAGACAGAAATCCATCAAAACCCTTGAGAACACAGGCAGCAACATCTTCGACCACAGCTGCATCAACTACTTCCTGGAAACATCACCAAAGGCAAGGGAAGCAAGGGCAAAAATGAACTATTGGGACTTCAACAAGATCAAAAGCTTTTGCACAGCAAAAGAAAGTCAACAAAACAAAACCAGTGTAATGGGAAAGATATTTGTATATGTCATATCAGATAAAGGGCTAGTATCCAAAATCTTATAAAGAACTCTTCAAACAACACCCAAAGTACAAATAATCCAGTCAAGAAATGGGCAGAAGCCATAAACAGATATTTCTGCAAAAAAAAAAACCCAAATAGCCGAAAGACACATGAAAAAGTGTTCAATATCCCTCAGCATCAGAGAAATACAAATCAAAACCATAGTGAGATACCACCTTACACCAGTTGGAATGGCTAAAATTAACAAGTCAGGAAATATCAGATGTTGGTGAGGATGCAGGTAAAGGAGAACCCTCCTACACTGTTGGGAATATAAGCTGGTGCAGCCACTCTGGAAAACAGTATGGAGATTCCTCAAAAATTTGAAAATAGAGCTATCCTATGACCCAGCAATCGCATTACTGGGTATTTACCCTAAAGATACAAATGTAGTGATCTGAAGGGGCACATGCACCCGAATGTTTACAGTAGCAATGCCCACAATAGCCAAACTATGTTAAGAAGTCCATCAACAGATGAATGGATAAAGATGATGTGGTGTGTATATATATACAGTGGGATACTATGCAGACATCAAAAAGAATGAAATCCTGCCATTTTCAACAATGTGGATGGAACTGGAGGGTATTATGCTGAGAGAAATAAGTCAATCAGAGAGACAATTATCATATAATCTCTCTGACATGAGGAATTTCAGAGGCAAGGCAGGGAGGTAGGGAGGAAAAAATGAAACAAGATGGGACCAGAGAGGGAGACAAACCATGAGAGACTCTTAATCTCAGGGAACAAACTGAGTTGCCGGGGGGTGGGGGGAAGAGATAGGGTGGCTGGGTTATGGAAAAAATTAAAATTAAAATTAAAAAAATAAAATAAAAATAAACAAAATTTACTCTAGGAATATTATCTGTTCAGTAGCATGGGTGTCTGACATATAATACATAAAGAAGTAAATAGTATTATGACTTTGGAGTAAAAAAATCGTTGCAATATACAAAGCAAAGAAAATTTATGGACTCTGTTAATCCATCTACAAACGGCAGAAGCTTTAACTACAGTTACAAAACAGTATGTTAGCAACCTTGGTAATGCAAAAGCAGCAGCATATTTTTAGTTAGCTGAAGGCAGGAGATTAATGGAGATAGAGAGGTAAGTAGAAGGACAAAAGAATCAATTTCCTCATCTTACAAAATGAAGAGACAAGTGAAGCTTCCTCTAAAAATGGAGATAGTGGTCACAGTTTCTCAGTGGATGAACTGAGACTAAAAATGTAGCTGATCTGGAAGGAAGCAAAGTTTTATGAGGGCTGAGTAAATTTATTAATAAATACATACATATTATCTATACTTTATAAATTTTGAAACAGCTATATACTATTTAGAGATGTGACAACTATCAGCAAAAACAAAAACTGAAATGGTTAAATAAGGCTAATCATCAGAAAACACTTCTTTGCCAATATAAGCCCACAAATACCACTTGATCTATTTAACCACATGTAGGAATTCTTAAGTTTTTGTTGGTTTTTTCCCCCTTCCTCAGTATTATCATTAAAGTCAAGAACTAGACAAGAATGTTTAGTTGTTAATCTTAACTATTCAATACTATACTGGAAAGTCTGGCCAATTCAAAAGAAAAATATATAAAAATAATAAATTTGGAACACAAGAAGAAAATCTGTCATTTGTGGGTAATATGGTGTCAAGAAAAATCAAACACAACAAATGAAAAATTATCACAAATTAAATTCTTTGAGATAATCAAATATAAGAGCAGTATCAAAAATCAGTTTATTTCCAGGGCATCTGGGTGGCTCAACTGATTAAGCATCTTGACTCTTGATTTCAGTTCAGGATCTCATGGTTGTGAGATTTTTAGTCCAACTTCCATTCTGCCTCCACACTCAGCAAGGAGTCTGCTTAAGGATTCTGTCCCTCTGCCCCTCCCTGCCCACTCCTAACAAAAATAAATAAATATCGTATTTCTTAAGTGCGAAAATAAGATCAATCATATTACAGAATTTGTCGTAAAAGCAACAAAAACATAAAAAAAAATAAAAATAATCCTAATGAGAAATGTGTACTACATACTGCAAGAAAAATATAAAGACTTACTTATAAACATAAAGACATGGAAAAATGACAAGAACTACCATATACCTGGATGGGTAACCTCAACATTTGAAACTATTCTCTCCAATTAATGGGCTCAATGAATTTATTTCAAAATCCTAAAAATATTTTCAAAAGGCACAAAAATGTTATACTGTTACTGTGGAATAATACAAAATGCAGAAAAATAAAAGGATAGTTGAAAGTAAACAATATACACTGGAGTGGACTGAAGTTATAAAACACTGTGGCCCTGGTGCAGACATAAATATTTATATTTAATATCAAATTAGCATCCAAAATAGAACCGGATATACAAAGACATTCAGTGTGTGATAAAAAGAGTCTTGGAAAATCATGCAGACATAATTACTCAATGATAAATGGTGTTAGAACAATAGGCAATGAAGATCCCAAAGCCATATTCTTACTAAAACAAATTTCAACTAGAATATTAGATTTAAATGTACAAAAAACCCAAAACTTTGAAATTTTATATATAAAAATATATAAAACAAAGTGACAGTGAAAATGGCAGAAAATCAAAAGCCCATAAATAAACTACTTATGTATTTCACCGAAAGATTTAAACTTTTATGTGAAGATACCACAGATAACCAATCAAGAGAATACATATCACAAACCATTAATACTCATATGTTTATTATTCGTACGGTTAAAGTATAATAAAGAAGTACTCACAGATGTTTATGAGCAGAGATTGGGAAAAGGCAATTGCCATGGAAAGAAATATAAATGGTTAAATGAAATTATGAAAAGATACTCAAATTTATAAATAAGTACGGAAACAAATTAATACAAAAATGAAAGTGTTAGGCTTTTAGTCATAATAGTTAGACTGACAGGAATTTAAGGGCACTAAATATTCCAGTACTGATAAAAGACTACAGTAAACGGGCAAGTCTCAGAGACTGTTAAATTGAACAACTGTTTGAGGAATGGCTTGACAGTATCTGTCAAAATGTAAAATGCAAAAATCCCCCAGATGAAAGCTTTTGCACTCCTCTGATCCCTAGTTTTTACATTGGGTGTCCCTGATCCTACGGCTGCAACTCAGGGGAACCCCTTGATCACTTAGCCTTGGGAGCCTGTGGGGCTTGCATTCCTGGGTCCCATGGGACTGTAACAATTAGAAAGGCAGCTCTTGACAGATTACCATCCCATGGGTACTGCACAGATAGCAGACAGAAGCACAGCCTCAGTCTTTCCGAGAAAAAGGCCTATTTTCAGGAGTTCTGGCCTAAAGGCCGGCCTTTTGGTCTGGCACACTTCTAGAGGCCAATAGAAATACTCTCAGGAAACTGTTAGAGCTAATAAATTCAGTAAAGTTAATAGCTTTACAAAATCAATTTAAAAAAAATGTTGCATTTCTATACACTAATAATATTGAGACAGATTAAAAGAGAAATTAAGGGGTGCCTGGGTGGCTCAGTTGGTTAAGCAACTGCCTTTGGCTCAGGTCATGATCCCGGAGACCTGGGATCGAGCCCCACATCGGGCTCCCTGCTCGGCGGGAAGTCTGCTTCTCCCTCTCTTACTCCCCCTGCTTGTGTTCCCTCTCTGGCTGTGTTTCTCTCTGTCAAATAAAATCTTTAAAAAAAGAGAGAGAGAAATTAAGAAAACACATTTACAACTGCATCAAAAAGAATAAAACACCTAGTAATAAATTCAACCAAGGAAATGAAAGACCTGTATACCGAACACTGTAAGACATTGTTGAAAGAAGCTGAAGAAGAGGGCGCCTGGGTGGCTCAGTGGGTTAAGCCTCTGCCTTCGGCTCAGGTCATGATCTCAGGGTCCTGGGATTGAGGCCCGCATCGGGCTCTCTGCTCAGCGGGGAGCCTGCTTCCTCCTCTGTCTCTGCCCGCCTCTCTGCCTACTATGATCTCTCTCTCTGTCAAATAAATAAAATCTTAAAAACACAAATAAATGGAAAGGTATTCTGTACTCACAGGTGGGAAGAATATTGTTAAAATGTCCATACTACCCAAAACAATATATAGACTCAATGCAATTCTTATCAAAATTACAATGGCCTATTTACAATGGCCACAGAAATAGAAGAACAATCATAAAATGTGTATTGAAACAAGACCCTGAATAGTTAAAGCAACTTTGAGAAATAAGAACAAAGCTGGAGGCATCACACTCCCTATTTCAAACTGCCTTACAAAGCTATGAAGTAGCTTTGTAGTTTTTGTTTGTTTGTTTTTTAAGATTTTATTTATTTGACAGAGAGAAAACACAGCCAGGGAGGGAACACAAGCAAGGGGAGTGAGAGAGTGAGAGAGGGAGAAGCAGGCCTCCCGCCGAGCAGGGAGCCCGATGTGGGACTCGATCTCAGGTCTCCGGGATCATGTCCTGAGCCAAAGGCAGTCGCTTACCCAACTGAGCCACCGAGGTGCCCCACTTTGTAGTTTTTTAATTATAAAGTAATTAAAACTGTAAAGTACTGGTGGGGCGCCTGGGTACCTGGGTGGCTCAGTCAGATGAGCATCAGACTATTAATTTCAGTTTAGATCTTGATCTCAGGTTTATGAGTTCAAGCCCCATGCTGGGCTCCATGCTGGACATGCACTCTACTTCAAAAACACAATCACAAAACAATGGTACAGAATGTAATCTAAAATTAAACCCAAGCATATATGGTCAGTTAATTTACAACAGAGGAGCCAAGAATATACAAGGAGGAAAGAACAGTCTCTTCAATAAATGGTGTTGGGAAAACTGGACAGCCACATAAAAAAGCATGAAACTAAATCACTATTTTACACCACACACGTTAACAGAAAATGGACTGAAGACCTGAACTTAAGACCTGAAATCACAAAACCCCTAGAAGAAAACATGGCTGGCGAGCTGCTTGACAATGGTCATGGCAATGATTTTTTAGATAGGATTCCAAAAACAAAAGCAACAAAAGCAAAAATAAGTTAAGTGTGACTCTATCAAAGTAAAAAGCCTTTGCACAGCAAAGGAAATCATCAACAGGATGAAAAGGCAACCCACAGAATAGCATAAAATATTTGCAGATTATGTATCTGATAAAGGGAGAATATCCACAATATATAAAAAACTCAATAGCAGAAAAAAAAATCCAATGAAAAAATGGGTGAAGAGGGGCATCTGGGTAGCTCAGTCAGAAGTGTCTGCCTTTGGCTCAGGTCATGGTTCTGGGATCAAGCCCTGATTCGGACCCCCTGCTCAATGGGGAGTCTGCTTCTCCCTTTCCCTCTGCCCTTCCCCACCCCTCTTGTGTGTGCTATCTCTCAAGAAATAAAATCTTTTTAAAGTGGGGGGTGGGGTGGGTGGGACAGAAGATTTCAAGAGACATTTCTCCAAAGGTATACAGATGGCCAACAGGTGCTAACATTACTAATCATTGAGAAATGCACATCAAAACCACAAGGTATTTATTACCTCATACCTGTTAGAATGGCTATTATCAAAAACACAAGAAATAACAGGCATTGGTGAGGATGTGGAGAAAAAGGAACCCTTGTGCACTGTTGGTGGGAATGTAAATTGATTCAGCCACTGCAGAAAATGTGTTAAGTTTCTCAAAAAATTATATAGCTACCATGTGACCCAGCAATTCCACTACCGGGTATCTACCCAAAGAAAATGAAAACACCAGTTCCAAGATATATATGCACCCTAATTTTCATTGCATTACTTAACAACAGCCAAGACACTGAAACAACCTAAGTGTCTATCAGTGGACAAACTGGGTAAAGACAGGATGCACACACACGCTAGAATATTACTCAGCCATAAAAAGAATGAAATCTTGTCATTTGAACAACATGGAGAAATCTTGAGGGTATTATGCTAAATGAAATAGCTCTAATAGAGAAAGACAAAGGCCGTATGATTTCATTTATAAGTGGTATCTAAAACAAAAATCAAACGAAACCCAGACTCACAGAGAACAGATTGGTGGTTGCCAGAGGAGAAGGGGGTGGTGGTGGGAAATGACATGGGTGAAGGTGATTAAGTACAAAGGTCTAGTTATAAAAGTAGTCACAAGGATACAATGTACAGCATAGGGAATATAGTTAGTAATACTGCATTAACTTTGTAAGGTGATAGTAACTAAACTTCGGTGATGACCATTTTGCAATCTATATAAAATGTCAAATCCACTATCTTGTATAGCTGAAACTAATACAATGTTGTATGTCAATTACACCTCAATAAATAAAAAAAAAAATGATTGTGGGCTATTGAGTTAAATGAGGCTCAAAATAAGCAAAACAAGAACAATAACAATGAGGCTGAAGGCCTGATTTTATTGCATGCAATAAATAAAGTGACATTATAAAAGTTCTTTCAATTTTCTTCTTTTACCATTCTCTTTACTATCCAACTTCAGTGTGCTCTGAGCACCTTCCCTCCACATCCACACTTGGATCTGATGAGTCCAGTTAAAAAACATATCCTTTCTGGATGAGCTGAAATGTACTTTAACATAATCTGTTCATCCCTTATGATCCTGCGCCCTCATCTTCTATATTTTATTCGAATCTAGGATCAATTCCCAAATCCCTGACCTCACACCTGTAGGGTCTTTATTTCAAGGTCCAGTGAAAAACAACGCTCCTCAAAATTAAAAAAAGTCCCTCTCTATTCTATTATGCAAGATAATTCTGGCTTTGTCTTCCTGTTTGTTGGATTAACTGGCAAAGTAGTTTTAACAATTCTAGGCTTAAGAGTCACATAATTTAGTTTCCTGAGGTGAAAAAGTATCTCTTCTAGTGTCTGTCTCCTGAGAGCAAGTAAATCTCTCCCCCGGGAATCCTCGGAAAAACTCCCATGGCATTTCATTGGCCTATGTACTGTAAACTGCTCAGTTCTAAGCCAAGCCCTGGCAAAAGGAACACCCTGTCTTGACTGATTTAGGAGTTCCTAGAGTATGACTGATATAGGCCAATCAAGTCTACTCTGAGGATGGGGCCTGCTATTCCTAAATCACACAGGTTATGTAGATGGGATACTTAAGTGATAAAGAACTGTGAGGATGAACAAAAGAATGGGGGCCACATAAGACATCAGTAACATTCACCATAGCCATTATTTAAATTTATTAATAAAAAGTCAGTGGAATCTATTCTCAAATTCTTAAACTGTTGTGTCCTCATGACAATAATGACAGCTGCTATACTACAATGTATGTTTCTAAAGATGTCTGCTTACAAAGTATGGTAATAACCCATTTTTACATGAGGTTTTCTATACGACAGAACATGGATATGTGATTTTGAAGACATGACAAAAAGAGATTTAACCTTACCCAAATCCCCAAAAGAAAATCTGTATACAGTACATATTTCATGTGCATTTAAAGTTTGAAAACACAAAAATAAAAAAATGAATTAATGTTCTGAGCTTAAAATTAATCCCAATAACATTCTATCCCCACAGATTTCAGTTAAAAACCCTCTGAAGTTGAACAGAAAATACCTCTTTCATCTAAAGGGAATGCTCCCATAAAAACGAAGTCTTAATTTTTATCAGGGCACCTGGGTGGCTCAGTCCGTTAAACATCTGCCTCTGGCTCAGGTCATGATCCCAGAGTGCTGGGATCAAGCCCTGCGAGTAGGGAGCCTGCTTCTCCCTCTCCCACTTCCCCTGCTTGTGCTGTCAAATACATAAATAACATTTTTAAAAATTCTCATTCACTTCTCAAATATACTACAAATGAACTGAGAAGTACACATTTTTGCATTCTATAAGCCAGTTATTTGCCAACAGATTTACTACTTTCAGCCAAAAAATGAGCTTACATTTCAGAATCACTGAGTCCCTTAGAAACTTTGAGAGGCTACTTGTAGCCTCTTATCTTCTTGCCATATAATTTAAAAACAAAGTTCCTTTCAGTGACATCAGTGGAAGCCAAATCTACTGCAAGAGTTTACTGACCTGTTATATACCCTGAATATCATTAGTAGGATTGAACAGTCTTTCAGATGCCACAGACACACACAGAAAGAAGAAACTGAAAGAGAAACACAGAAGTGTGAGATCTAGAAACAAGGAAGAGGCAAAAAATTAAGATGACTATAGATTAAGCAGTAAGATTCTTACCTCTACTACAATGAACTCGAGGTCTAAAAGTTTGCCTTCCCACCCCACAAAAAAAGGGTTTGGCCCAGTAATATCATGTGTCTCATTTTTAGTAAGTGTATCAAATTGCATTAGGCACTTTTTTCCTATCCAAATCAAACAATATTAAAAATCAAGATAAGATGATTCATGTGTCACCCTTACCTTGAGGTCAGGAAACTCTAGAATACTCAGTGAAATGCTGGCAACAATTCTCATTTCCTTCTTCTTATTCCATACATCCAACATCCCTTGGGATAATTTTAATAGTATGACAAAGAAGGATTTATGTCCTTCAGAAGAGTGATCATTGCATTCTACAGCAGGATGAAAAGAGATATCCAGAAGCAAGCTATGCCTATGACAAGACATTCTCAGTGAGTGAAAAGTCAGACATTCAGTATTAGTTCTATATGAGATTGTGCATTGAATTTGATCAGAGATCTGTTACTTTGTCATTTGGAAACTGTCCTTCCTAATGTAATCCCCCTGGAGCTGAATGTATTATCACCTGCCTCTTTTGTAAACAGCTGGTCAACGAACCCCCACTTCCTTGAACACACATTACATCAGAGCTGGCTCCATGAAAACTAGCATAGCTGTTCAGTCCTTTTGAGAAAATGATACAGAACTCAGTGGAAAACTGGTCTTTCTCCCTCTAACGCTGGTAAGTATATGGATAATAGAAGACTGGAGGTGGTGATGGACATTTTTAGAACACTTAGACTACAACTAAGAATAAAGCCATTACAAAGGGAAAGCAAAGCCAAAAGAGAAGTGACATACCTGAATTCAGTTTCACTCCCTTGAACTTTTACTCCAGGTAATAAAATCCCACACTGATTTCTAAACTTTGAATAACTGAATTTTCTGTTTTTGACTTGAACATGATACAGTGTTATGTTATTGACGTAGAGATTTTTAGAATAACATCATAGAGTCCATGGGAAGAAACCACACTTCTTACAGTAAGAAAAACTGTCTTCAATTAGCTAATCAAACATTTCAATTTTACACGACTATTATTTTGATTCCTCTGCATAGGGGAAAAAATTACAAAGCAATCTTTTATACCATGTTTTATACCATTTACACACACACACAAAAAGATCAGGAGAAAAGTTACAAGGATTAAATGAGCTAATCTAAGTATACAGAAAAATGCCTATTATTAAGAACTCAGTACATGTTAGCTTTTTAGAATAAACTACGTGGAGAGTTAATAAGCTTCTTAACACCCAAAATACAAAGCATAAACTTCTAAGTGACTGGACACTTCAGGAAAAACCTCTCCCTAATCAGAAAGCTTGAAGAAAATATGTTTAATTTTCCTTAGTAGAACCTAGCACCATTGTTTTAAGCATATATTAATTTACGCTGTATTTCTTTCCAAAACAGACGAAGTGGCTTCTTTGGAAACACCAAATAAGATAAAAATATGGATGGGAACTTGCTCCATCAATTATTACTTTTGTCCTTTTGGGCAAGTTTAATCTCTCTAGGCCTATTCCTCATTTATAAAAATAGGAAGTGGGATGTTACAGGAAGATGAAATAAATCAGTAATGAAAGCACGAAGTACCTTTACAATCTGTTAAACACTATTTATAATTTATTACTATTATTTTCAGGAAAATGACTAACATTACCTAATTTTGTGTAACTACCTATTTCTTAAAATAACATTTTTGGTAATTCCTCTATATCTTAGAAGCTTTCAGTTTAAAAGGCATGAAAAAAACCCCTTAGCTATTAACTATAACTTACTGATAAATACAAATGTCATTGAAGTGACTTCCCCTATATCACCAACTATTTTCAGTCTAATTGAAGGCAATGCTGCAACTAGAACCCAGGTTTCCTAATAGCCAGCTAAATGTTGTCTTCTCTACCACACTGCACACATTGAAATAAATCTATAGGCTTAATTTCTGAAATAGGTAAATAAAACTACTAATTATGAGTGCAAATGACAGGGAGATTACAAAAGCAATAAACTGATAGTCTTAAATGTCTTTCAGGAATGAAGTTCCTGCATTCCTCTTTTCAGACCAATAAAGAGTAAATATAAAATTGTGATCATGATCTGGTACAGACTGCAAGGTAAATAGGACACTATATGAAAGAAGTGGTCATATACTTGAATATCCCAAATGTTTAAGCATTTAACTTAATAAAAGCCAAAATTTCAGGTATAAAAGTCTCTTTTAAACTATATTCTTCTGAGGCCCTTTATTTTATACAGCTTGTTACACTGGGAAGGATTAATGGTTAACTAAACTATGTAACTGTAAGAGGTCAATTTAAAAGTATATTTTTAAAGTAAAATAGAAAAACATCTTTAAAGTAGTTCACTTATCAAAGATGAAAACAATAGAAAACCTGAAATAAGGAAACAATCCTGTGACCAGAGTAGATCCAAGAATGTTATCAGAAGAATAAGTACTTAACCAAATATCAACACAATTCCACCAAGTACCATTAGTTCTTACATTAGAAACAGAACTAAGCTTTTAACATAATTGGCTTGGGTCAATCACTTCTGCTAAAATATGCAAAAGGAGGGGCGGCGGCAACCAGGGTTCCTACAGTTCAGAAACACAAAGCATTATTTTATGTCCACCAATGCATTAAGAAAACAAACTTGCATCCAGACAAGAAAGAAGTACAACAAGTAAGTGTCAATCTTTACCAATTTATTTTATACAAAACAGTAGCAATGTAGAATATGGGAATTATCTTCCGCTGCCACACACGCAAGTTGTGAACATTCCAAGCCAATGTATACAGTTTCGAGGGGAAGGCTAAACGACAGCATCAACCATGCTACTGAACATAGGAATTTTTTTAAAAAGATTAAAAATTAGATAGCAATGTCTTCTTAATATTGCTCTCATCATTGAAGACTGAAGAAAAATAAAAAGTGACTTTTTAAGATTAAAAAAAGAGGGAAAGGGAGAAACAAAGAGGCTGCTACAACACTGCCATACTGTCAAACCATCATACTTCAATATTTGCATACTTGATAGCAGCATTATTTTTACTGAACCGTGTGCAACTACATTTAGAAACACATCAAAGCAAAATATCATGGCAGTCATCAATCAAGATCCAAAAAAAAGGAAAGAAACAAAAAATAACTCTAGGATGAACACACTATAAGTAGATGAACATTTATGGAGAATGAATCAGTATCTACACTCTTGGACTGTTCCATTCTGCTCCAATAAAAGTGTCAACTAAAACTGTCAACTGTGCATTTTTGGAGGATTTGAGTTTTTCCAGTTCTTATTATACTGCATGCTTGGAACAAAGAGGGATATAATAAATCCTTCTACACAATGAACTTTTAAGTAGACCGCTGAAAATAAATTTACTACTTGTAAACACACACAAAAAAAAAAATACAAGATTTTTTTTATGTTTAAACAATCAGTGCTTCCAAAAGCGCATTATCTTCTATATCGACCTCTCTCCCCTCGGTCTCTGTCCCGGTCACATAATCGCTCTCTTTCTCTTTCTCTATCACGTCCTCTATCTCGTTCTCTGTCTCTTCTATTATCTCTAGGGCGATCTCGCTCTCGCTCCCGATCTCTTTCACGGGGTCTACTTCTCCGACCACTGACAACCGCTTGTGTGCGACGAAGGAAATCATCCACCCTCATGTCATAATCATGCTAGAAAAGGTTAAGAAATGGGTTAGGTATATCCCAAAAAAAAAAAAAAAAAAAAAAAAAAAAAAAAAAGGAACTTATGAGTCCCTATATTGCAATTATGTAGAAAAAATACCTAGAAAAATGTTCTAATGCATTAATTCACAAAATGCAATTTTGATGCTGCTTAGAAAAAGGATTCTGAAGTCTTTAAATACCTACAACAGAAATTATTCAAATCTTGTTGGAACTCTCTTTGTGCAGTTTGCTATATAATTTCAATAACTTTTCCATTTAATCTAAAGATTTAGGCCAAAGTAATCACCTAGTGATGACTATCAGCCATCACAGATACAAGCCTGATGCCAATTATGCTGATTATCATCAATGTTTTTCTGCAATAGGTCAACCCTGCTCTTTTCCCTCCTTTGACTCTACAAACTAACCTGAGCCAAGTCTGCCCTCTTATGGTAAAATCAGGAATTCTTACATTCCAGATTTTCTTTCAAACTAAACAAATGTTAATGACAACTTATGAAATAGAATGTAATTTTAAAAAAATAAATACTTCAGTAAGATTGTGAAATCTACTCCACACAGATCTAATAATACATAAAAGGCTGAGGAGGACGAGAGAGGGTAAGATGAGCAACTGTCCAAGTGAGGTCCAAGTTACACTATGAACCCTGCTCTAGCTTTGTGCTCAGTTCTCAACTCACCTTTACTTACTGAACGTGCTCTTTTTTTCAAAAGTCAGCTCAAATATTCAGAATATAGCCAACTAGCCATCTAGCCAACTAAGATTTCATCATATATAGACTATATTTCTTCTTGTCTGACTGAAAAAAAAAGTCTGTTCGTCAATTAGGATTCTCAAATTGTTACACTGAATATTGAAGATCCTAAATGATTTTATTTTGAAGAATTAGTACTTTATGCGATAAGAAAATCAAGTATCTCAAAGATAGGCTGGGCTACTGACTGGCCCTCTCAAATATGCACGCTCTTCAACTAAGTAGGAAAATAAAGAATGTTTATTTGGCCCTGCTATAACACTCATCATGTCAAGTATAGGAGGGCGGGGATGCCCAAACTGTATATCCTATTTTAACAACCAAACTGCTTTTCTAAGACTATCAAATTTATACACAAAGGAGCTGTAATAAAAGTACAAGGAGATAACTTCAGTTCTAAAAAAAAATACAAGTACTATTAGGGGAAAAATGAGTATCAATCATTTAATAAATAATCTCAGTCTAACTGGTTTAATGAAAACCCAGATATCTCTAACTTCTCTAACTAGAAATTGCCTTTCATTCATCCTGTTTTGATCAAAAAAGCTTTCCATATCAACCATATTAAATTATTAGAACCAATAATTACTAAAGGACAATTATTCACCTGCCTTTATTAGTCATTTGTTAGCTTCATCTTAAGAATCAGACGAGGAGGTGAACTGACAAAATTTGGCAGCAAAACGAAAAACTAAATGAAACTGGAGATAACTTAATACACAACATCTATCCTATGAAAACTGAGTCCAAATATACAAAAAGCTTAGAAATACCTATTTGCAATAATAATTAGTTATAACTGAAAACCCCTGTAGAGAAAGAAAATATCCTACTATATGATATCCCTATGGTATTACCTAAGAGTTACAAGCAGAAGTTGCCTCAACTTGAGCAGTCTACTTGATCAGTGAAAAGAAATAGTCTATTTAAATAATCCAAAGGATTAACCCATTTTTAATTAATACAGGCTGTAAATTACTTCAAAACAGCAGTAAGAATATGAAAGTCTACCACTCAACATAATCTAGTATCCCCACATTTAAATTATCAACAGAATTCAAAGTAGTTCCCTCACACTTGAGCCTTCTCGTGCACTTACTACTCGCTTATCTCTGTATCTTGCTTCATGTGGTACTGGGTGATGTCCTGAGTAAGGGGGATGAGCTTGAGGAGGTGGAGCATGGTGCTGATAGTAAGGATGGTGTGGAGGTTGTTCCATTCCAGGATAAGGAGCCTAAAAAATCAAAACCACTTCCATAAACATCTACCAAATATCCTTGTAAATAAAGCATTCTTAGAATTTCCCTATACAAACCACCTATCCCAAACAATTAATTTAATAATCCGTATGATCCATTTACTTTGACATTAGGGTTCTTCAAAACACCCTTTATGTGCTTGTTGAAAATATGTGTATAATGAACTAATCATACATCCTTTAATTTTAACATGCTTACACTTTCATACCATATCATTTAACTACTAACAAATCATTGCACAGTGCTTACAATAAGCTAGGCACTGACTTAAGTACTTTACACATCTTATTTAATTCTCACAGCAACACAGTGAGATAAGTACTAGCATTCCTAGTTTACAAAAAAAAGGAAACTGAGCCACCAACTGGTTAAGTAACTTGCTTAAAATCACACTGCTAGTAAAAAGGTGGAGCTGGGACATAGCATCAGGCATCCCGGCTCTAGAGTCAATCATCTTAACCATTATACAAACATCTACCCTTAAAAAAACAAAACAAAACGTCCAGGACCTACCCTATTTTTAAATGCCATCATAAAATGAGTTAAGGGCAAATCAAAGATTACTTTCGTAGGTAGCGCCAAGATAATATTCTTTTTCAAAATTTCACAGAATCTAAAAAAAAAGCCACCTTAGAATTCATCTATCTGTGTACAGTATCTTAAGTGAAATAAGTCAGATGAAGAGGCCACATTACAGAAAGCATTTAAAAAAAATAAGAACTACTTAAACTATTTTATTTTTTAATATTTTACATTTAATTTTTTATTTCTAGGAATTAATGCTTCAGTTATTCTCAATACCTTAAAAAGATACTCTAAGAATATTGTTTTTTTACAGAAAGAAAAACAAAAAACTGTGCACAGGAAGAAAACTATGCACAGGATTTAATTAACCTTATTTTTTTTAATTTATTTTAAAAAAGAGTTGTTTTAGAGACAGAGAGAGAACAAAGCAAGAAGGACAAAGGGAGAGAGAATCCCAAGCAGACTCCATGCTGAGCATGGAGCCTGACGTGGGGCTCGATCTCATGACCTGGAGATCATAATCTGAGTAGAAACCAAGAATCAGATGCCTAACTGCATAACATAGGGGCCCCTAACCTTATTTTAGAGAAAGAGTTTACTGAGTATTAGGATCAAGTACTATGCTAAACTTTACACGTATTTTGTAAATTATCTTCTCCATACTCCCATGAGGTCAACATTGATACTCACTAAATTTCAAACCATACAAAGACAGGCACAATATCTGTTTCATTCACCAATGACGTGTAAAGCAGAGTGCCCTGTATAGAACTGGCACTAAAGATTAATCTGATGAGCCAAAAAAATGAACAAATGCCCACTGAGTTTTACAGATTAAGAAAAACTAAGAAGAAATGTATTATGAAACTTGTCCACACTCACAGAGTTGAGAAGGGAAGACGTTTGAACCCAGGTAGTTGGCAATACTAATCATTACAATAATAAACCATAACACTTAGTAACTTGCATTAACACAAAAATAAATTATCCATTAGTCTTTAGTTTTAAAAATAGCCCCAACAATTTATCACTGAAGATATATATTTTAAGTCTCTTTCAAGATTTTATTTATTTGACAGAGAAATCACAAATAGGCAGAGAAGGTGATAGAGAAAGATGGGGAAGCAGGTTCCTTGCTGAGCAGAGAGCCCGATGTAGGGCTTGATCCCAGGACCCCGAGATCATGACCTGAACTGAAGGCAAAGGATTAACCCTCTGAGTCCCCCAGGCGTCCCTATTTTAAGTCTCTTAATGGGTAACTGTAACAATCACATTCCAAAAATGCATTCAAAATATACAGAACTGCGAATGAAATTAAATAATTTGCGAAAAAAGAATACAAACCATTCCTTGCCAAGGTGGTGGTGGTCCCATGTTATGAAATTCCCTCACATAATCATTGTAGGACTAAAATGAAAAATATTAATGTCAATAATAAAAATCAAATCCAGAACTAAAAAGTAAATCAGATCCTGGTTTTATGAACATTAAATATATAAAATAAAATACTCACCCCATTTAAAAACACATCTCGGCGAACTCCTGAAAATCGTCTGTTGGGAATAAGATTTGTGAAACTAAATTCAGGTAATTCATAAACTAGTTCCAAGAATGTAATTCAGAACTAAGCAAGAGTGAACCCAACTTACCTGTCTACTTCCTGGTATCGTGGATCCTTTAAATACCCTGTTCAAACATCAAGCATTTTAGTAAATCAAATGTATATTTTTTAATTATGGCATTATAATTAAACCTTCCTTACCACTCATTTCAATTCTTCCCATGAAATATAGTGATGCTATTAAGTGATGCTATTATTGCATTATTCCATTTTCAGATTTTCTTCTCAGATTACATGATAATCTAGGAAGTAACTAAATAACTTACTGACATCACAGAATTATAAACTGCTAGAGGTTTTCATATGAATCTTCTAAATCCACAACCCAATTCTCGCTAGATAGAAAATTTCTTCATTCTGCACCATAAGGAAAGTAAGGGCAGAGGAATTATCTTGAGGACACTGTAAAAGGACTTCCTTATGACAAATGTTTACCATCCATCTTAGGTATACACAAAGCTCTGCTAAGTCAACCAGATAGTTTTAAAAAATGCAAACTTAAGGGGGAGAAAAACCTGCAAAGTTACAAAAATGAAGACTATACATTTTAAGTGAAAGAACCATAGTGAAAAAAGAAATATTCTTTCTCCCCTTCTTTAATAAAGACTCAGCAAATTAAAATATAAAAGCATTTGCATGGCCATGTTACTGAGGAAAAACTAATTTTACTCTCTGGAATATCCCATTTTGGAGATAAATGAGGTTTATCAAGCCACTGGTTATGTAAACATGCTGTAATGCTCACTAACACCAATTTTTAAATTGCCTATTTTTTTTTTTAAGATCTTATTTATTTGACAGACAGAGATCACAAGTAGGCAGAGAGAGCGGAGGAAACAGGCTCCCTGCTGAGCAGAGAGCCCGATGCGGGCCTCGATCCCAGGACCCTGAGATCATAACCTGAGCCGGAGGCAGAGGCTTTAACCCACTGAGCCACCCCGGCGCCCTCAAATTGTCTAATTTTTATAAGTGTATTACCTTTATTAAATAAGTATCTTCTCTTAAATACAGTTCTCCTTTTTAAATTCTGATAAGGGAAAGACTAGCTGAAAAACTGCTGTGTAGATTACAAACCAAGTATTTCTCATTCCTCTCTAAAAACATGTTAAAGATTTTTATTTAGAAAAATACAGTATAACTTCAGTGTCTAATTAAAGCTATTTACCACGTAAGATAGTAAGTATAATAGGAAATAAAAAGCATAATAAAGTGTAGAACTACTGCTTTCCCTAACCACTTTTAATCTTAAAACATTTGCAGTTTACATTTGTGGAATAATTATAAATTAGCAACATCAGGTAATTAACAGATTATGATAATGAGTCACACTAAAATAGATTAGATAGCCTTCAAAAAGTAGAAGAATTTAAGTGACTACTGATAATTTCCAATGGTTTAAGTAGTCACATCCTGAAGTTTTCTCACTTTTGTAACTATAGGATTACAATAAATATTTTGTTGTTGTTGTTGTTCTTTCATAATTTTAAGTCAAATATCTGCAGGATTATAAAATATTAACCTGGTCTCTGGTGAAACTCAGGGGCATAGTCAATCCTTGGTTTCTTTCTGCTGTTATGAATATCATAATCTTCTGGTCGACGCCTACACAAATTAGACACATTAGAAATTAAACCAAAAACTGCTGGGACAACAAACAGCAATGCAAGAGTTTCTGACAGAAGTACAAAGAATAGCCCATTATTTCCTTTAAAATAACATCCTAATTTCTAGTGAACAAATTTTAAAATTTCTAAATTTTAACTCCTCTAATCATAAATCAATTTTTGAATGTATTGCTGGAAACAGATATTCTCTATAATCCTCATACTATGATGAAAAACTTGGAAGAGTAGTCTGTTCAAAATACGTGAACCAAATTTTAGTATTTTAAACAAAAGTAAACGAGCGGCCCTCAAACTAAGGTAAATATCCAGTTTAACAAAAACACTTTCCCAAATAAAGTCTCCATTCAGGTGAAAAAGGAAATAAAAAAGAAAACCTATCATCATTACACACAACAGATAACCCTAAAATTTATATATTTGAAGTTATTAATATCATTTTAGAAGAAGTCTAAACAAAAATTTTTTGCTTTGCACAAAATTATGCTTTTCACATTATACAGAAAATGATACTTTTATAGTGACTTTACAGGAAAGTTCTGAAAATCTTAATACTTTGAAAAACTAATTTCTATAATTAATAACATTTAGGATTAAGGGAATTTTTTTGAGAGACAGTGCCTTAAAATAAAACTGGAAAGTAACGGGGCAGTTTTAACAGAGTTCATAAAACAATTTCAAAGTATATTCTTTAGAAGTTGAAATTGTACTGTCTACATAGGGCTGCTCTTTATGGTCTCCCATAAATCTCAATGGTTAATGTTAATACATCATAAATACACTTCATTTTATTTAGCATTTGATAAAGAACTACACAAAATAAAAACAAAAATTCCAAGTTTTTTTGTAGTATTTTACCCTTAATGTCAAATAAAAATTCCGTAATAACCTAGCATCACTAGTTTTCCAGCTACTTCTTTATCAACTGCTTTCATTAACTTTTCCAACATAAGTTCACTCAAACTGCAAAGTGCAGTAACCCCAAACCCCCCAACAAAATAAAAACAGTTGCATCTACAATAAATAAGACTAAGAAAATTAAAAGCTGGTTTAAAAAATAAACATACCGCTTTCTTGTAGTTTGGGGAGTGCATTTACGACCGGTATAAAACATGATAGTAACAGTTCATATAGTAGTCCAACTACTGACTTTAAGCTGTAAGCCACATACATATATGGAGGCCCTGGCAGGCTTGAGAGAAGGTGTAGTGGTGTAATAAGTATAGTTTGCAGTCCATTGCAAAACTGAGGTAAAAACTTCACTTGTATATATTGTATTGCACTGGAAACTCTTAGCTTAAAACTTCAAAAGACATCTTGGTGTTCAGTCCTTTAAGGCCAAAAATAAGGGGGCTCTGCCAGGTTTCCTCCTACCTACTCGACAGTGTCCTTTTTAAGCTCAAAGAAATGGGGACTCTTGTTGGATTATCTGTACCTACCACAGGATGTTTCCACCAAAAGGAAACTTAACCAAAGGTTTCATCCCATCAACCATACATCCAACAGTCTTTAGCAGAATATTTTAGGTTTAGCTGTATGCAAATCTACACAGGGAAAGGTGTTGGGTGGAAGGGCTTAAATCAGTCCTTTGCAAAGACTTCTCCAATTCTGTACAAGTTAAAACCCCTTTTCCTGGAAAATGCTGCTTAGTTCATAAAGTAGTGATCAATAACCATGGCGATCCTCTAAAAAACACTTTAAGTCCACAGGTACTGCCAGCATCTGGAAAAGTTGTAAACAGACACAGCAACAGCCCTTCTTTTCGGTTTGTTGCCGGGTCTCCCAGGGCCACTTGATCCCCTTTGGAAAGAACCTATGGTTTTCAGAAGCTCAGCAAGATGTGTGAATTCACTGGGTACATGTTAGAGAATATCTGGCAGTGGGGTTAACACATCACGGTGATAAAATTTGAAACAGTCCCAATAATGCTCCTCTTGAATATCAAAATAACTTAAAATATTTTTATCCTCTAAATAAGGCGTCATCTTCTGAAAAAACATTAGTGATCCTTTATAAAAGTCCCATATCTGATAAGGCTTATCCAGAGATACACCTGAAAGAAAAGGCTTTTTACAAAATATTAACAATTTTTGCAAATAAAGACTTCCTCCTCTTCCTCCTTTCTAGCCTGTTCTGAGCAACAAAGGCCTACCTCATTTCAATTGTATACATTGTATAATCAGAATATTATCTAATTTAAACTGGTTATCACTCTTTAACAAATAATTTTTTCTGCATAAGGAAAGATCCCCATTTTCCTCTTGAAAAATGACTGAGACCAAGGTGACCATGTGAAATCCTCAATGAAGCCACAAACTAGTCCATGCAGCTTGATTTGAGGATTTTCTCTTTCTTCTTTACCGCAGGACAAACTTTTGACGAATCACATTCCTCCATCATGTTATTCTGATACATGTGCCTATTATCAGTCCAAAGAACGTTTCTAACCTTCCCACATCCCGGACTGGTTCTCGACGGGATGGACGTCCTCTTGATCGGGGCTGAGAATGCATTCTTCTCTTGTGACGCATTTTATGAATGACCTGATACAAGTCAATACTTTCATCGGGGGGAAATAGAAGACAAAGCTGGGTTCCACATTCAAGTTCAATTTCCTAGAACAGGAAAGTAGTAATTTATAAGACGAAAACAGGAGAAACTTTCAACAGACATGTTGTATTTTCCTGAAGTACAAGAACAAAACAGACTGACTCGGAGACTTCATTCTCAAGGATGACGACCATACAGGATCCCAAAAGCTTCCTTGAAAGGTTTAAAAAAAAAGCCTTTCAAAAGTGTTTCATGTGTTTATATAAGGGTGAAAACTAAAACTGTAGAATCTCCAAAGTTTAATACACCAATGTAGTTGGTGTATAACTCGGAAAATTATCCTCCACGAAGGAGTATTTCTTTGTGCAAAATACAAAAATATCAGGACAGAGTTATCTACCTTAACTCAGTGGAGGAAAAACATGTTTGTGTGTGCAACAACTGATAATTAGGAACTGCTACATACACTAAAATGTATTAGATAAACTACAGAGAGATACTAATGAATGGACTTTTTAAAATTAGTTTTTATTTTTCAATTACCAACATTTTCATTTATGCACAATGAAAGCACAATACTTCTAGTCAAAGTTATGTGTAGAAACTATGAGGGTCCAAGATAATACATTTTAATTTCATTTGTAGACTTGAAAACCTGGGTACATATACTTTTCATACAGCTTCCTTCTACTCAGAAAACTTCAGTGAAGATGTTATAATAGCATTTCAAAAAGTATACAAAATGCAGTAGTAATATAATAAAAAACAACTTAAAATCAGGACCAGAATTTGTCTCAAAAAGTTTTCTTTCAACTGTATTAATGAAAATACCACATAAAGATACTTGCCTTTCAACATTTGTGGAAGTCTTACTAAACGGTCAAAATCACAATGATCATGTATTCCAAATAAGAATGTTTTCTTAGTCTACCACATGAAGTCTTTCAAAAGTGGCTTAGAAATGTCCTTCAATAAAAATATCTAAAAGGACTGATTAAATGTGTTCTAAACAAACAATTAAAACAACAAACCTGTCCATCACGTCCAATCTTTACTGGTTTATGTTCATTCCAAGGATTGGTGAGATGAGCTGACTTAGTGAAGGGTAATTCACGCCTAAATACAAAGTAATGTCAATTACATTCTTCTGCAGAATCCTTTAGGGACCTTATACTACACTTCAGTAATTAATCTTGATTTAAATGTGATGAAAATTTAAAGAATCACTTAGACTAGTAGCACTTATTCTCCAGAAGAGGAGACCCTTTACAGATGTGTTCTTTCCACATTCTCCAGTGTTCTCAAAAAAAAAAAAAAAAAAAAAAAAGCTAAGAACATGAGCTCAGAAACTAAGACAGTTTGGGTTTAAATCCCAGCTCTCCCTTCTGAGTCTGAGTTTCTTCAGCTTATAAACAAGAGTATCACTACCTACCCTACATTTCATACTTGTTCTAAACAGTGTGCAAAACAATATAGTTCAGTTATCTCCTGCTTCTGTGTACTCAAAACAATGTTATTAATTAATCAACAAAGGGCTGAACTTTAATCAGTTAATACCAAATTAAAATAAGTCTCCTCTATCCTTGGTTCAGGGCTGCTTTCTCAGATTAAAATGTCAACCCCCGCTTCAGGCTTCATCCCAGGACCCTGAGATCAAAGGCAGACGCTTAACAAACTGAGCCACTGAGGCACCCCAGTGGCTCTTGACAATATAAATATTTACTTATAATTTCATCTATCTGTACATATTAATTATGCCCTCCACTTACGTTATGGTACAGTACCTTTATAACTCTGAGCCACAGGACAAAATGGTCTCACCAACATAAAAAAGATATCCTATATTTTTATATTCTTTATCAACCTAGCACAATGCTGAATGAAAACACATGCGATAAACATCTCTTAACTGTCAAAGAATAATCTTAAAATTTTACAGCATTTGCTACGATTTTATTTCTGTGTGCGTAAAGTGAGTAATGCCAAATTAAGCACCGGACTCTTGGTTTCAGTTCAGGTCATGACCTCAAAGTAGTGAGATCAGCCCCCTGTCAGCCTCTGGTCTCAGCGCAGTTTACTTGAGATTCTCTCTCCCCCTTCCTCCCTGCCTCTGCCACTCATACACTCTCTAATAAATCAATCTTAAAAAAAAAGAAAAAAAAAAAAGAATACTATTTCCAGGTAAGCCTAGAACTTAAATACAATAAAGAAAATTTACTAAACAAACTTTTGTACGAAACGTTAGCAGGATCGACTTTTGGGTTTGTACTTCTTCTGCTGGTGTAGACATTTCAAACAAGTTAGTAAAATAGCCAGTAAGTCAATGGAGAGAAATAGGAAGACAATAATATATGAGTAAGTTAAGCTCACCTTCTGAAATAAACAAACTTCCTTATCAAAAATTTGGAAATGAATGTTGACAGAACAAGTAACATTCAAAACAAAATTTGCTGCAACAAGTCTAAAACTGAGTAGGGCAACAACATCTCCAAATATTTTCCAGTAATACCAATGTTTCTAATCATTAAACCATAGACTAACAAACTTCTTGGGCCTTTACAGCTATAGTCATCCAAATACATAAATAAGTCAGTCTGTCTCTTCTAAGAAATAGGAAGCACCTGGCTTTCTCTATAAAGGACCTCCATATTTTTAAATTTTATCATTTTAATTTGATTATAATTTAAGTGCAACTTAATTACCACCTTAATTTCTAAACAACCATAGATTTATATTTAAAATTCCTGGGTGCAATGGAGTAGGGGAATATCAAGTATAGTCTCACTGCCCTAACACTGCATTCCAAAATTATAGTATGTACTTTTTTTATTTTTTATGTGTTCCCATTTTCTTACATGGATAATTACTTCTGCATACTACATTTAAGTGACAAACCATAACTTACTTAACCAGTTTCCTATATGGAAGAATTTAGATTGCTTCTAATTTTTCCCTATAGAATGTAATGATGGGATGAGGAATGATGATGTATTTTCATGGAGACAGCTTTTTGCTACAGTATCAACAATCGACCTAAGGCACTCATTTTAACTACATTGTTGCCCATGTATCTTCATAGTCCTTCACTGTCCCATAAATAAAAGTTTAACTCCTTAGGCTGGCCCGTATTATTGTTCATCTTTGTCTTTTGTTCTATCATCTGCTTCATTAAAAAAGATGGCTCCTTATCCCCCACTCAAATACCCCCTACCCTCCAGCCTCCTCAGCCCAATGGTTTCTGTTTCTATGCTCTTCCTTCTGCAGGTTTGCCTTCCAGAACATGAACAGTACTTTTCATTCTTAATATTCTTATCTACTTCCTCCATCTCCATCAAATTCTAATACCTAAGTTTACTTTAACTTACAAAAAATATATACGGTCTGTTTTGGGTAATTTTATTTTTTTTTTAAGATTTTATGTATTTGACAGAGAGAAACACAGCCAGAGGGGGAACACAAGCAAGGGGAGTGAGAGAGGGAGAAGCAGGCCTCCCGCAAAGCAGGGAGCCCGATGTGGGGCTCGATCCCGGGTCTCCGGGATCATGACCTGAGCCGAAGGCAGTCACTCAACCAACTGAGCCACCCAGGCACCACCTTGGGTAATTTTTTTTTTATTGAAATTAATTTTATAGGCAGTAGATGTGTGCATGTTGTATAAAGTTCACTCAAATAATTAGCTTTGTATGTTAAAATAACTATCCAGGATATAACCATTCGTGCCCAAGGTGCCATGTCAGCAAGCTAAAGTTCAGATTTAACTTCTGTATCCCTGTAAGTGCTTGGCTTGACCAGAAATACAGTATATCCCTTCAGCCCATCCCAAATACCAAGCCATCCCAATATGGGCTTTCTCATTCCAAACAAGGTTGATGACATAGCCCTACCCAACCAAATATTTTCTATTTGTCCCTTCCTTGTTCTTTATTCTTTATCCTATAAAAGCTTCCTGCTTTCTGCCCCATCCGCAGTTCTCAAGAGAACAATGACCATTTCATGAAGTGTTAAAAGTTTGTATCACCGAAATTTACTTCTTTAATTATTTAACAGCGCACAACCATTCAGTAAGAACATTAAAAAGTGGTAATAACTCAGGGCTCAAAATGAGTCTATTTTTCTAATAAACATATTTAAATCTTAATTACATCAGTTTCAAAACATCACAATGGCAAGTAAACATGATTTGCTAACTTCCCTAAGAAATAGCTGTTCACAACTAATCACCTCCAAAATATTAGCTGAGTTAGAGTGACTACTATTTTCCTATTCCAATCACTGAATGACATATTAAATCCTTAACATCATATAGCTCTATCCAAGTAACATTTTTTTTATTTATTTATTTAACAGAGATAGAGAGAGCGCACAAGCAGGGGAGCAGCAGGCAGGCAGAGGGAGAGAGAGTAGCAGGATCCCCACAGAGCATGGAGTCCAACATAGGGGCTTGATCCTAGGACCCTGGGATTACGACCTGAGCTGAAGGCAGCCACTTAACTGGCTGAGTCACCCGGCACTGCCATCCAGGAAACATTTAAAGCAACTGTCTAATTCATGACAAACTTACTACTTACTGTTTTACTAATATAGAGAATCAATGAAATACATAAAAGCTCTTGACTAAATAAACTTCTGTCCTTTACATTCTGTATTTACAAAGACAGTGAATACGACAAGCAAAACATACTGATGTACTTTTACTTTAAAACTGTTAAATTTTTTGCATCCAAATCACCCTAAGAATGAAACCAATAAAAGAGAAAACAGTAAGAATAAATTAAAGCTAAACAACTGTAGAATTTTAACATTACTCCCAACTAGTAGCCCATTCAAAACAAGGACAAATTTTATTATCTCTACTAATGTATAATTTACCTGCAAATCCAGTCAATTTTAAAAACTCCTCCCAACATTTTAGCGTTCATTCCTGCTGGCAGCACCCAATGTATAGGAGATCCTCCATGATGTGATTCCGAAGAGAGTCTTGCAAATCCTAAGGGAATCAAATCACAATATAAAATTTAGATGCTAATATAAATGATGTTTATATATATCCAAATTATTTTTATTCTTACCTTGAAACTTTCCACTCTCTCTGACAGAAAATATTAATATAACACTCCTTGCAGATCTGAATGCAGCATTTAATTTCTTCTCATTTACAGGCAGCGTGGACCAAACACCCTACACAAATGATATGAAGACCACCGATAGAAATTAATGCAAATCTTTCATCTCTGCAATTATATTTGCAAAAGACCAAGGCTACTGACACTGCTGTAAATTCAAGTAAGCTATAATGAAGGTCTTATTTAACAACTGTCAAAGTAATGTACTAATTTATTAAAGACTCAGGAAAGAGGGGCGCCTGGGTGGTTCAGTTGGTTAAGCTACCGCCTTCGGATCCTGGAGACCCAGGATCAGGATCGAGCCCTACATCGGGCTCCCTGCTTGGCGGGAAGCCTGCTTCTCCCTCTCTCACTCCCCCTGCTTGTGTTCCCTCTCTGGCTGTGTTTCTCTCTGTCAAATAAATAAAATCTTTAAAAAAATTAAAAAAAATAAAAAAATAAAGACTCAGGAAAGAAAGAAAAGAGAAAATTCCCAACCTTAACAAAATCATTAAAGCAACTAGAAAACACCTTGGGGTGGAGGGATGTTGAATCTTAAGGGCTGGAATTCTACATAATAGAAACAATAATGTACAATTCGTTTACTATCACAACTATTCGCTGGGGTAACAATGTTTAAAGGTGAATCACAGTATGTATATTTTTCTCCTCAAAAAACTGCCTAATAACCAAAATAATTAAAATATTGTATTAGTAAATTCATCAGTGAAGAATCTGTCCAGTTTCTAGCATTTTTTTTTCTATTTAAGTTCAAATTTTTATGCATTGGTAGCTTTGACTGAAGAGACCTGTATTGTACATAGAACCAGAACAAAGTTACTAATCCCTAAACCATTTTAATCTATTACTTGTTTGTGTAAAGATTAGAAGAAATAGCATGGTAAAACAAGGCAAAAGCTCGAATTCAGTTCAACCTGCTCATATAAACAATCGCATTCATACTAAGTGCTTAATTACTTCTACCTAAACTCACTCTAGCAGAGAAACAGAATAAACTTCCACTACAAAGCTATTTGTTATAAGGCTTCCACTTAAAAAGTCTGATGGGTAATCACTAATGTGAGAAATATTAAGAGAACACTGAAAAAAAGATTAAAAAAATTAAAAAAAAGATAGTAACACTGACAAAAATATTAGAAAATTAGCTTCCTAAAAATCAGTAAAAGCTGTAATGACTCATTTTAAAAAAGACAAGAAAAATTTTATAATGGTGTAACAGATGTATTTTTTGCAGCAAAAATAAACAGAAAATTAGTATCTCACAATATGCTACAGCAACTGGACATGTCATTTTTTTAAAGCCTTGAGTAGGTCTTTAAGCTAACTCTTTCTTTTTTCTTCTAAATTCAAGTGATGGTACTTCTAAAAATAAAAGAAACTCTCCGTGAAAAAAAGGATTTCTTCTCAAGATCGCAAGGTGTAAAATCAGCAAAATAAAACAAAAAATAGTTAATTACAGAAACATTGAAAGAAATGTTAGTGTAATAAGTTAGCAACTAAATACAGATACACAAAAACCAAAAGAAACACTCTTTTACAGTACAAAGTATAAATACATATTCTTCAGTATTAAATATTTTGACTGCTAAAATCATCTTTAAAAAACTCAAAACTCAAATTACTATTAGGTTGCCTAACCAGCCACAGAGAATACCCTAAATGGCAACTGGGCTATGGATCTTTAAAGCTTTAATGAGAATCACAGTATACTACTCAAGACACTCAAGTCCACCTTCCCACTTAAAATTTTCAAGACTGGAACAGTTTCAACAGAACTGATGCTAATACCTTAGCTTTGGCAAGAGACACATTCTCATGGTTGTTACTCTTTATGAGAAAAAATCTTGCATCCTGTAGGACATACTTGAGTTTACTGGTTTGATCTGGAAAAAAAAAAATCCAAACTGATTAACTGGAGGCCATTATCACAGAGGTGTAATCTATACTGAAATTAACCCTCCACAACCCAGCTAAACTTTTAAAATTCATCATCACCCATTCGACCTGAAAAGCTAAGCCACAACACAAAATAGAGCAAAGCTAAGAAAGACACCAGCACTCTGCCAGAAGTTAAACCTAATCTAGTGATGTTCTGATATATCAGATTCATATTTAAGTATGAGAACAGCTACAAATTTTAGAGATTTTTCTTACCAGAGTATTGATTTAAATAGATCATTATGCTATGAAAAATATATATATACCATCCACTGTGTCCAAAACTATAAAATACCCTGACACGTTTGTTATTGTTCTAAAAGATAAAGAGTTAAGAAGTAAATGTGGAGATCTTTGTAAGACTACTTTATTATTTTCTTTAATGTAATATATCAGAACATTACTACATTAAAACCAACCATTAATGGAGAACTAATAAGGCAAAATAATGACTTTTATGCAGCATGCAATGAAAACAATTTCAAATTTAAATGATACCTTTTCGGACAGCACGAACGGAAGATGATAATTTCTCATGCTTCTTTTCTGAACCTGTATTTAGCCAAAGTACATTTGTTCAGATTGAGCTTTAATAGAGATAAGACAAAATTTCTACAGTCTTGTCACATAAAGTTCTCATTCAAGACAAATTATTCTTCCTGGCGCACCCACACACACAAAAAAAAAATACTTCTCAATGTGTACGAGTGTTTTGTTTTTTGGGTTGTTTGGATTTTTTAAAAATATGTATATTTGAACAGTTTCCCACTCAGAAAACTAGTCACTGAATCATCATCTTCCAAGGGAAAAAAAAAAAGTGAAATTCCACTTAAGCAGTAACAGAACAGGATTAAAATAATAAGAAAAAGCTTAGTTTCCTCTAGAATTATTACACTGAACATGCCAAAAATCAATACTAATGAACATCAACAAGTTCACACTAGAGCCTCCACACTTTCTACAGCAAATTACATTAGAATCAGTCAGATATGATCACAGATAAAAGTAAAATGAGGATACCTGCATATGACTCTGATGCAGAGCTTCCACTTCTATCAAAAACAATTGGAGAGATGCCTCTAGCTCTCTTTCTTTCCTTCTTTTTCTCATCTAAAAGAATTCAAACAAGATTTTTAGAAGCATTACAATATAGGTACAGGTATTCAAATAACAGATCATGTGCCTGGGTTTTGCACAATCACTAAGTATTAGTCATTGCTAATCTCTCCCCTGACCCCTCAACTTCCTCAGAAGGTGTTCCATTTCAAAGACACTATTCAAAAATCAGAAACATGTTGCTTCTCTCACCAACTTCAATCACATTAAAAACACATGGCCATATCTGAGTACTTATCCTATACACAAAGATAGCCTTGAATAAAGCTTTTCAAGAGGGAGAAAATCTGCAAAGTAAACACAACTTTTATTTTAGTCAAATATACTGTGTATCATTCTATGTACCAGGTACCACCGTTCTAAGCCTCCTCTCTAAAAAGTGTAGTATCATTCTTCCTTACAATCACTCTTCCTTCATAAATCCAACTCTGATTCTTAGATGTCTGACAAACCCCAGAACCCAAAGCTTTTCAACTTAAAACAATAATAATAATACACTATAGTTAATGATTCCTTTTCTGGTTGCCACTGCTTACTTTCGTGTCTTCAATTCCGTTCTTCATGACCATTTCCCTCTTGGATTACTGTTCTTCTCAAATTCAATTTAAAATTTATTCCTAAAATGTTATTGATAGCCTATGTATTTCTACTAAAAAGCTGAGAATCTTTAATGGACATAAAAGGTTTGCATTACCTGTTACTTAAGAATAATTTCAAGTTTAATTTGGAAATTTATAAGCATATAAATGCCTAAAATGGAATTAGGCTCTCCTGTCTCTGTTTACTGGCATTTTAATTATTTAAAAATATTTAATTAAGTTCCTTTACTTTTCAGCTAGGAGAAATATGGAAAGAAAGTGCACACTTTATAAAAACAGAAAACTGAAAAAATGATCCTGCATATAATTTTCTATTCTATGACTATAAACACTTACCTATTTAAAAAGGTTTAGCTCAGTTATCTCCCTAATCCTCATAACAAGCTCATGAAATACTTGAGGCCAATATTATCATTTACAGAAAAGGAGTGGTTAGGTAACTTGGCCAGGGTCCCACAGTTCCTGGACAGCAGAACCTAGTTTCAAATGTAAGTCCTCTAACTTGAAAGTACAAGCCCTGAGTTCTCTTCTTATTGAGTAGATAGAAAAGACATTTTACTACTATTCCTGAAGAGGGATTCCAGGTCTAACTAGGTTGAAGATGGAAAATTTCAAGGACATGCTAAGTTCCTTTTCTTTTAGTTTAAGCATCTTCATCTTTATTATGTACTGCTGTCTCTCCAAATAGATGTAAGAAGCCTGTAAATGATACTGATTTTCCTAACACAGGGCTGAAAGAGAAGAGCAGGGAAGCACATAGTGGCACAATTACAAAGCCTAGCCCATTTAAAGCTAGAAGCCATGGGGGCATCATGGTATCTCAAATAACCAATTATATATATTTATTTCCAGGCTCACCTGCTTTGAATGATACCTGATACCTGAACTTTCAAAAGCCTTTTTTTTTTTTTTAATATTTTATTTATTTATTTGAGAGAGCAAGAGCAAGACAGATCGCAGAGGGAGAGGAAGAGCAGACTCCCCGCCAAGCAGGGAGCTGGACACAGGGCTCAATCCCAGGACCCTGAGATCATGACCTGAGCCGAAGGCAGACGCTTAACCAACTGAGCCACCCAAGTGCCCCTGAACTTTCAAAAGTTTCAAGAATTCTTTCCCTCAGAGCCAACTATAAGACTTCAAGTGAATAGATTGAAGCCTTTTAGTATAAAATGACTGAAAAACCTTACCCAAATAGATGAGAAAACAAGTTTTGTTAAATCCTAAATCTCTTTCTCATACTATACATTCCTATATAGTGCCTCGCACTGAACAGAAACAAAATTCAGTGAATCAATGAGTAGGACATTCAGAGATTTAAAAAATACAACCTTGTTAAATTTTTTATTTAAAAATTCTAGCATGTCTACTTTGAACGTGTAGGATTCTAAGAATTATGAACTGATCACTAACAATACACCTTTTGTTGATAATTAAAAGAAAAAATTTATAGGGCGCCTGGTTGGCTCAGTGGGTTAAAGCCTCTGCTTTAGGCTCAGGTCATGATCTCAGGGTCCTGGGATCAAGGCCCACATCAGGCTCTCTGCTCAGCAGGGAGCCTGCTTCCTCCTCTCTCTGCCTGCCTCTCTGCCTACTTGTGATCTCTGTAGAATAAATAAAGTATTTTTTAAAAAGATTTATAAAGTACTAAAGATCTTGAACATGATACAGAAAAAAAGCAAAGATCCTCCCCAACTGTTGTTGTGTGTGTGTGTGTGTGTGTTTTGAAAGAGAAAAATTCAACTTTTAAAATAAATACCATTAGAAATCTCCAAGGAGGAGCACCTGGGTGGCTCAGTTGGTTAAGTGACTGCCTTCGGCTCAGGTCATGGTCCCGGAGACCCGGGATCGAGTCCCACATCAGGCTCCCTGCTCCACGGGAAGCCTGCTTCTCCCCCTCTCATTCCCCCTGCTTGTGTTCCCTCTCTGGCTGCGTTTCTCTCTGTCAAATAAATAAAATCTTTTAAAAAAAGAAAAAAAAAAAAGGAAAGAAAAAGAAATCTCCAAGGACTTTTCACCTTTTTTTAAATTAAGTAACTCCTATTGCTCTTAAGTTTATGATCTCCTCTCCTATGATTCTCAGATCAAAAGAATAATGAAAGTCATCTAACATATAAACTTTTAATGACCAAACAAGTGTGCCACTTTTATAAATAAGTTACTGAAAATTCTGGGCAAAAAAGGTAAAATAAACTAGAAGCTAGAAAATATACATCTCTTGGGGTAAATGTGAGGCTCAAGCATCCCACTACTGATTTCACCTCAGGTCATGATCTCAGGGTCATGAGATCTAGCCCTGAACTGTGCTCCATGCCCAACAGAGAGTCTGCTAGAGACTTTTCCTCTACCCTTTTCCCCTTCACATGCTTGTGCTCTCATCTCTCACAAATCTTTAAAAAAAGACATCTCCTAATTAAGGAGTTCCAAATCCACCCCCTTTTCCTTTCACATTTTATGAAAAACTACTTCATGATTAAAAATAACTTCCTGCACACTAAACACAGTCTCTAAATCATGTTCCACATAAGGGATCTTCCAAGGAAAATCCAGTTTCCTTTGATAAGTAAGAATTCCGGATATCTCTTTTAAAGCACTAAGTTCTTCAATAAACAGTTTTGATATATAGGGTCATAAAACTATTGGCTGTCCTTTAATCTGAAATGCTTAATCCACAAAAAATATGAAGTATTATCAAAAGCACCTCGCTACAGTATCAGCACCATCTAGAAGCTTGCTAAAAATGCAGATTATAGGGAGCCTGGGTGGCTCAGTTGGTTAAGCAACTGCCTTTGGCTCAGGTCATGATCCCGGAGACCCAGGATGGAGCTCCGCATCGGGCTCCCTGCTCGGCAGGAAGCCTGCTTCTCCCTCTCTCACTTCCTCTGCTTGTGTTCCCTCTCTCACTGTTTCTGTCAAATAAATTTTAAAAATCTTAAAAAAAAAAAAAGGCACATTACTTCCAGTGAAAAAACGAGTCTTCAATAAATGGTGCTGGGAAAACTGGACAGCTATGTAAAGAAGAATGAAACTAGACCATTCTCATATGCCATACACAAAGATAAACTCAAAATGGATGAAAGACAACAACGTGAGGGAGCAATCTATCAAATCCTAGAGAACACAGGCAGTAACCTCTGACGCCAGCCACAGCAACTTCTTTCAAGACACATCTCCAAAGGCAAAGGAGACAAAAGCGAAAATGAACTTTTAGGGCTTCATCAAAATAAAAAGCTTCTGCACAGCAAAGGAAACAGTTAACAAAACGAAGACGCAATCCACAGAATGGGAGAAGATATTTGCAAATGACACTACAGACAAACGGCTGATACCCAAGATCTATAAAGAACTCCTCGAACTCAACAACCAAAATAAAGATCACCCCATAAAAAAATGGGCAGGACACACAAAGAGGCACTTCTCCATAGAAGACATACAAATGGCTACCATACACATGAAAATATATTCATCTTCACTAGCTAGCAGGGAAATTCAAATCAAAGCCACAATGAGATACCACCTTACACCAGTCAGAATGGCCAAAATTAACAAAACAGGAAACAAGTGTTGGAGATGATGTGGAGAAAGGGGAAACCTCTTACACTGTTGGTGGGAATGCAAGTTGGTGCAGCCACTTTGGGTAAGTATGGAGATTCCTTAAAAAATTAAAAATAGAGCTACCCTATGACCCTGCAAATGCACTACTGGGTATTTACCCCAAAGATACAGATTAGTAAAAAGAAGGGCCATATATACCCCAATATACATTGCAGCAATGGCCACAATCGCCAAACTGTGGAAGGAGCGAAGGTGCCCTTCAACAGGTCAATGGATAAAGAAGATATGGTACATATATACAATGGAGTATTACCCTTCCATCAGAAAGATTGAATACCCAACTTTTTAGCAACATGGACTGGATTGAGGAGATTATACTGAGTGAAATGAGCAAGGCAGAGAAAGTCAAGTATCATGGTTTCACTTACTTGTGGACCATAAGGAGTAATAGAGAGGAAAGTAGGAGAAGGAATGGGAAGTGGGGTAAATCGGGGAGGGAGACAAAACATGAGACTTTGGACTCAGAAATAAACTGAAGGTCTTAGGGGGAAGGGGGGGAGGGGGATGGGCGAGCCTGGTCGTGGGTAATGAGGGCATGTATTGCAAGGAGCACTGGGTGTGGGGCACAAACAGTGAATCTTGGAGCACCGAAATAAATAAAGAGATGATAGATAGATAGATAGATAGATAGATAGATAGATAGATAGATAGAGATAGATAAAATAAAAATGCAGATTAAGTCCTATCCATGTAAATAAATCTCCCTTTGACTTAAATAAGACATACTGTTCCTAACACAGAGACCAAGAGGATTCCTAAAATAAAATATCCCCTACCCCAAGAATATTTCACAGTCAACACAGTGAGCATTCATTCATATTGTGAATGTACTTTTTGTTTCCTATCCATTACTATAAATTATAAAAGGTATATAATCCCATCAGTTTGCAAAAAGTATTATGGGAAAGTACAATTAAAGATTCCACAAAGTTTGAAGCACCTGGGTAGCTCAGTCAATTAAGCCTCTGCCTTAAGACTGGGTCATGATCCCACGGTCCTGGGACTGAGCCCTGAAACAGGCTCCCTGCTCAGGTGGCATCTGCTTCTCCTTCCCCCTCTCCCTCTGCTCCTACATGCTTGTTTTCTCTTGATTTCTAATAAACAAAATTCTTTTTAAAAAGATTCCACAAAGTTTTATATCAAATTGAACTACTCATCTACTCAGTCTAGCTCTTTAACCCCCTTTAAAATCTTCTCTAAACTCCCAAACCTAGAACTCCAGTGAGCAAGAGGTTGAAAGCACTTCAGTTACCAATCTCTAAAAAACAGAAAATAGCTGATCATTTGTTCTATCACCTACACAATTTTAAGAATATCTTTACTAACAATGTACTATTAAAATATTACCAACAATGCACTAAAAATGATAAAATTTTATAATAATGAAGTTGCAATGATATCCTAATATAACAGAACAACAGAATTTTTCTTACTATTCCAATGTTTAGTTCATTTAGAATACATTGCAGATCTGGCTGCATCCAGACAGAAGACATGACAGCATGCATAACCATCATAAAATGGTAAGGCATCTTTTAAGTACCCTGACCTCTCCTTGTACACTCTGAATTTCCTCTCAAAAGAGAGTCTCCACTCTTAGTCTAAAGACTATCACTAATCCGCCATTCCTATATTTACATCTCATAGATCAAATAGGAATAAAGTAGCAGGAGGCAGTACTGACAGAATTACCCAAGACTGCCCTTAACGAATCTCCCCACAAGAATCTTAAAACTCTTATTTTCCACCTACTGTACTTTTATACCTAGTCTTTGGGAGATCCTGCCCAAGTCAGTCAACCCACAAGTACAGAATTAGAAAACCAGTGTATACTCCCAAGAGAAAAAGTTGTTAAAAAGATTTCTACTACCGTAGGTGGTAGAAATCTAGAGGCATTTAACATGGAAAAACTGTAATCTCTAGTAGACAGGTGCCATATTAATACACTTTGAATACATTAGATATCAGTATTTAAATAAGCTGCTCACTAGTATGAAAATCTAAGAATTTATAACATTAAAACCTGAAATACATTTCCACACAGAGAAATAATCAGACTTGTATTCATTTAGAATACAATCAATTTGAAGCTGGGAACACATTTACTAAGATATATAAACCTCATTCAAATGTATTTATATTATTCAAAAGTATATAATTATAAAAAAATTACAACAATCTTATTAACATCCCACATCTCAAAATATTTTATAATTCAATTTAAACATGTTCAGAAATAAAATCAGTTTTGTTTTTTTAAGGACAAACTTATAAATAGTACCTGATCCATCTGTGCCTGAACCAGATCTGACAGATCCATCCGTGAAAGAAACAGATTCAGAATCAGAGTCGCTAGCTTCACTTCGAGTATCATAATCATTTCCCTCTTCCTTCTGGTCTCTCTCATCCTGTTCATATTCTTCTTCTTCCTCCTCTTCTTCTTCTTCCTCCTCCTCCTCCTCTTCTTCCTCTTCTTCCTCCTCCTCTTCTCCATCTTCATCCACTTCTTCATCTTCCTCTGCATCTTCTTCTACCTCTTCATCTTCCTCCACATCTTCCACCCCTTCCTCCTCATTCTCAGTATTGTTGCCTTGCTCATCAGAAGAACCACTGCTGCCAGTCTCATGGTCAGAGCCATACTCTTCAGAGTTCACTTCTTCCTTAGAAGACTGGCTGGATCTGCTTGCCCGTCTATCCACTTCAAGCCCAATTCTCTGATGTTTAAAAAAAAAGGGAATCAGCAGTCATGTAACAGACAAGGTCAGAGTAAATAAATAGTTCTAAAGCCTCAAAAAGAACCGCTTTGTTTTACATCTGCAATAACATTTACTACCTCAGAACCATCTGGTGTAGGGGATTTGGTCCTCCTTTCAGGATCCCTTTTCCGGAGACAAGTTTTTTCAGGTTGACTCTTATAAGGTTCTCTAGAAGCACTGCTTGACAAACGAATCTTCCGATCAGTTTCTAGACGCTTGCTTCTTTCAGATCGCTGATATTCCTCATTTTTATACTCTGCAACTGACTTTCCTTTAGTACTAACTATTCTTTTGTTATTGCTCACAGATGAGCTCAGTGGCTTAGAAACCAACTGTCTTGAATGAACAGAAGGCTTTTGTCGCTTGATATCAGTAGATTCCATTCGGTCACTTTTTCTTTTTGAACCTTAAAAATACAATTTAAAGAAACCATATAAATGTATTTTAGGCATTCCATTTGTTTCACCAAAGATTAACAGATAATATGTTATCAAGGCTCATTTCTTTAAAATGTCTTCTGAAATCTTAATCATAAAAAAACAAAGTTTGCAAATACTGGAATAAATTCATGTATGAGACAATTCACACATTTGAAAAAAAATAGTTAACTTTTATTCATACAGAATTGGGTACCACAATTTGTTATGACTGTACTTTTGGTGTTAACAGACTCAAGGAATAAGAACAAATACAAAGTCACTTTCTTAGTGGCTAAATCTCTATTTAAACTTATTTTAATGAAAATTTAAAAATATTACATACCCTTTTTCTCATTTTTATCTTGTTCACTCTCTGGATTATACAGTTCGTCATCCTGTTCTGGTACTTCAGTCAAAATATCATCTAGAACATTAAGTTCTCCATCTGAAAGCAAGAAAATTAAAAATAGGGAAAAATTACCATTAAGCATTTATCTTGACTACTACACTGGGTCCACATAAATATAACATAACCCTCAAAGACATTTTATTTCAGGATCAACACATAAGACTAAGTCTATAAAACCATACAAAGTAAAGGGCATGATATAGACCTCTTGTCTACAGGAGTACTATATACCCACCCCACAGGATTTGAAAGGATATACTGGAGTACAAAAAGAAAATGTTAAGAATTTTGTATGTCATTTTCTAATTTCTAATTTCTCTAACTGCTTTAAAATGTGCACAAAAAATTAGATTGTGTGCTCAAGATAATTATCAAGAAAAAAATTATTTCACAGTGGAGAAATACAACAGATTCCAACTTAACCACAATGAGTCAATTCAGTATCAAAGACCACCTGGAATGATGCAAAACAATTCTGTGATATTCCAATGCAAAATCCAAACTCTGAACCTATATGTGAGAAAACACCAAATAAACCAAAAGGAAGGGTCATGAACTATAAACAGTAAGAAATTACTCCAGATTAAAGGAGACTAAAAAGACATGACAAGTGAATAAGGCACATAACTGGGAAGCTAGTGAAATTTTAATGAGGTCTGTAGATTATAGTAAATATCACTGTACTTACTTTCCTGAATTTTGATAGTACTATCATTAAGTAGAAGTCCTAATTCTTAAAGACATACATACTTAAGTATTTAGCGACAATAAGTATCATGTCTACAACTGACAAATAGCTCAGGAAAAAAAGCGTGTCTGCGTATGTATATGTATGGGTATTAGAAATGTATTCCTAATGCATTCCTATATGTATTAGGAAAGAATGAATTCAAGAAAAACAATGTGGTAAAAAGAGTTAACATTTGTGGAATATGGTTGAAAGGTAAAAATTTTTTGTACTACTCTTGCAGCTATTCTGTACAAAAAATGTCAAAGTAACATTAAAAGTCTAAAAAAAAGTACTTTTGTCCTATACAATCAAAACCATTCAGATGCTGGTATAAACTATGAAACATGTTAACTTGTTCAGACAAGATCTACTGACATAATTGACATACTGAAGGCTGGTGAAAACCTGTAAGATAACTCAGTTTTCTCACTGCATCCCTACCCCCACCATATCCAACAGGACAAAATAAATCCTAGAAATACATGCTTATTTACTACTTTAAATTGATTTTTTTTATATACAGGCACCTGGGTGGCTCAGTCAGTTAAGTGTCTGCTTTTGGCTCAGGTCATGATCCCAGGGTCCTGGGATAGAACCCCATGTCAGGCTTTCTGCTCAGCAGAAGTCTGCTTCTTCCTTCTCCCTCTCCCTCTGCCCCTACTCATGCTCTCTTGCTCACTCTCTGTCATATAACTAAAATCTTTTTTTAAAAAATAAATAAAACTGATTTTTTACATAATACTCTAATGCTAATGATAAAGCTTTGGACTCTAAGTATTCTGCTGCCAAAAATATCTTTCCAAATTAAAACTATGGTAAAGGGAAATATAAAGTCATTAACACTGATGTTAGCACAATTTTATTTATGGCTCCAGCCAAAAAGCAAAGGCCATTCAAAATTATAGCAAGGGTTATTAACCTGACTGGAGGTCTATAAACAGGATAAATGAGACTAAAGTACCTCCAAAGGCAGAAAGAAGCCAGGGAACGGAGAACCAAAATACTTAATGTAGGTATAAGAAAGATTACACAGGATAAAGAAAAAGTAACATCTCAGTATTTAGTGTCAGACACAGTTGCTATTTTAGAATACATCTTCTCCAGTGTTTGGAGTTAGATAGTTGCTGCTTAGAACATCTAGCACTTAAAGCATCTAAGTGGCTCAGTTCCTTGAGAGTCCCACTTGGTTTCAGCTCAAGTTATGATCTCATGGGTCGGGGACTGAGCCTTGTGTTGGACTCCTAGCTAAGCGGGGAGCTGTGTTGAAGATTCTCTCCCTTTGCTCCTCCCCTCACAATGCATGCATGCAATGTCTCAAATAAATAAATCTTAAAAAAAAAAAAAGAACATCGAAAATTATATATGCTAGAATGGCATATCAACTGATTTCTTTGGGTGGTTAACAGTACACTTTATACTGTTTTTTTCTAAAATGAATTATGTATACTACTTGGATTATTTTTTATTGTTACTTATACCTCTCTAGTCAGTAAAAAAGTCGGCCCCACAGATCTTCAGAGAATCAACTACATTTCTGAGCCAAAAAAAAAAAAAAAAAGCAAAAAAAAACCCTATCATAATGAAATAGGCAATTAGGTAAACAGTGTATATAAATCTTCTCATAAAATCACTAGCTCTATATTAGAAATATCAACAGAAAAGCCTGAACATTTACATGAAATTATACACTTTACACATGCTAAATCTAACATAGAATGAAAGATTTGTGCAGGTTAATTTAAATCAATTAAAATTTCAGGCATGTTTAAATCATGGTTTCCCTATTTTAAAAAAAGGGTACTATTTTAAAAAGCCTTAACATAATTGTATTACTCAAATGCAGAGACTGGCTGCAGTTTTAAAAAGCATCTACAAATTCTTAAGACAATAAATATCAACCAAGGTGCTTACTTTTTTTTAACATTTTACCACTTTCACATATATCATATGTATATATACATGAAACACCTAAAGTATGTTTGATCATCCATTACTTCACAGATAAAGAAACAGGAGCTCGAAAGTATAAGGTGACCAAATTCATGTGTCTAGAAACAGATGGGTAAAAGGCTACACAGTTCAGGTTTTTTACATCCAGAGTTAAATTAGATGGGGAACATTAGATAAACCTTTAAAACAAAGTATAAGGGAAACAAAAATGCAATTTATTAAAAAGTCATGTGCACTAGATCAATTTCAAATTAATGCATCAGAAAACTCTGCATGACTGACATTATACCACCTTGATTTTTTTTTTTTTTTTGGTACAAAAACATGATTTTATTAAAGCACGGGGACAAGACCAGTGGGCAGAAAGACCTGCTGCAAGACCTGCTGCAGTGGGGTTGTGAGGGGTGGCTGATTATAACTGTGGTGTTGGGGGAGGTAAGGAAAAAGGATTCAAAAGAACTTTCATAGGCTAAAGAGGACCTACAAGATAACAGAGGCCTTGCCATTGTCAGGTTAAGGTGTTTTTCCATTAGGTAAGGCTTGAATAGTAAAGAGGGAGTTGACATTCCTGGAGGAATGTCCCACTCCTGCTATCACTGTCCTTATCACTGACCTTTAGGTTTAGACTTTACATTAAACACTACGTCCTCTCCTGATGCTCTACACATTTTTATCCATATTATATTTCATAACATCAATAACCTGTTTTTATCACAATACCGGCAAACAAAGACCTGCAGAACATATTTCAGTCTATGGATTATTTGACCAGCAAGGTTAAGAATGGCTTCTGTT
>PITA01007743.1:68014-89417 GCA_004023965.1 Spilogale gracilis
AACATGTGACAAACCCTTAACTGGACCACAAAGCCTAAAATATTATTTACTCTCTGACCCTTTACAAAGTTTCCAAACCCCTAATATAAATGACATTTTAAATTACTTTTCTCCCTTACTGAAACCGCTCACATGTTTACTGTAATATAATATACGGACCATCTGGATTTGGAGAAAATCCAGGTCATTTAAGAGCTAAGTTATCTTCAGGAAGGTCCCAGTCTGAGGTCCAGTTTCTTCATTTCTGATAAGAGGCATTTAGAATAAAAAGATCAGTGTTTGGGGAAAGGAACAGCAGCACAGTTATTTGAATCTCCTGATGAGTTTTTAACCTAGAAGCCTTTCCCTATCAATATCAAATTCTAATAAACCCTGCCTGCCACAAATCTTGTGTTAATGACTAGGGTACGTGATACACAAAATCTGGTGCAGAACACAAAAATCCTTTTCTTTTTTTTAATAAACAAATACATATATGTTCTAATTATCTATTGCTACATAACATGCCATCCCAAAACTTGGCGACTAAAATAATACAGTCATTTATTATTATTCCTTATGGTTCTGGGGCTCAACTAAGCTCTCTCCTTTGGCTGCAATCAGATAGTGGATAGGGTTAGAATCACGTCTGGCTGGCACTTACACCGGAAGACTCAATACAGCTGAGGCTTCTAGAGCATTTCTTTCTGTGGTCACTCTCTACCATAGCAGCTTCAGGGTAGATGGACTTTTTCCATGGTGACTTAGGGCTCTAAAGATGTACACCCCAAAAGGCCAAGCAGAAGCTCAGTCCAGTATTTTATTTAGAGGCAATCACAAAAGTCTACTCAGATGCAAACAGAGGAGACACAAACTCTACCTAATTGATGGAGAAGTGTCAAATACTTTGGTGTTTTCAAAGCTTTCATCATCTACTGAGCTTTGTTTAAACTTAAGGATTTTAATTACAAATTAAGCTATATTTTTAAAAACCAAAATACAGTTTTAAAATGTGAGAGTTTGGGGCACCTGGGTGGCTCAGTTGGTTAAGTGACTGCCTTCGGCTCAGGTCATGATCCCGGAGACCCGGGATCGAGCCCCACATCGGGCTCCCTGCTTAGCAGGAAGCCTGCTTCTCCCTCTCTCACTCCCCCTGCTTGTATTCCCTCTCTGGCTGTGTTTCTCTCTGTCAAATAAATAAAACCTTTAAAAAAATAAAAATATAAAATATAAAATAAAATGTGAGAGTTTATAGTACTGGGTCATAAAGCTAAGTTAAGCTACTTTCTCTAACACTTCTTTCATTGGCTAGAAAAACTACACTTTGCACATATTTCAATTCATTTTTTCAACCCAGGATGAATTATAAAGAAAGTAAATATTATTTTAATATTCTCAGAAGCTAATGCTGCTGAAGACTAATCACTACTGGCATATCCCTTTTGGAAAAAAATAATTTTCTTTAAGGGATAAAATAACACCTACTAGTTCTCTAGAGTGACCTCCTTTAAAGTACCTTAATAAATCTAATCTTTACTTATTTTTTTAAATACACTTAATTTTTTTTTTAAAGATTTTATTTATTTGACAGAGAGAAACACAGCGAGAGAGGGAACACAAGCAGGGGGAGTGAGAGAGGGAGAAGCAGGCTTCCCGCCGAGCAGGGAGCCCGATGTCGGACTCGATCCCGGGTCTCCGGGACCATGACCTAAGCCGAAGGCAGTCACTTAACCAACTGAGCCACCCAGGTGCCCCTAAATACACTTAATTTTTTTAAATAATGTATTTTTTTTAAGATTTTATTTACTTATTTGACAGAGAAAGATCACAAGTAGGCAGAGAGGCAGGAGGAAACAGGCTCCCTGCTGAGCAGAGAGCCCACCAGGAGCCTCAATCCTAGGACCCTGAGATCATGACCTGAGCTGAAGGCAGAGGCTTTAACCCACTGAACCACCAAGGGGCCCAATACACTTAATTTTTAATAAAAAGTTTTAAATCACTCTTCATCCTAAAAATATACACTATATTTTATTAATTTATTATTATGTATATTTTATATATTCTATTCCTTCATAGTATCTTAACAGCAGCACCCCAACCTAAGAATATTAATAAAACGAACAAAGGTTAGCAAATGCCAAATTAAGAATTCTATGAACATAAAATTCAGGTACTACAAAAATAACTCTATTCCAGTATTTCTATGAGATAAAGCACTTCCTGTAGTTTTTGGATTAATTCTATATCAAGAATACAGTATTGGGGTACCTGGGTGGCTCAGCTGGTCGCTTAAGTGTCTGCCTTCAGCTCAGATCATAAAAATCCCAGGGTCCTACACCGGGCTCCCTGCTCAGCAGGGAGTCTGCTTCTCCCTCTCCGTCCTGCTCATGATCTCTCTCTCAAATGTATAAAATCTTTTAACAAAATACAGTATTTTTTGAAAATTATTTTTAAAACTCAAAAAACTAAGATGCCACACCAAAATCAATTTTGTCACACTGAATTAGCTCAAATCAAAATTATTCATTAAACAGTATTTCTATTTGCAGCTAAAATTCATATTCATCCAAAAGTTATACCCTAACAATTTATAGTATGAATCTAGCACTTGGGACACTGCTGTGAAAACTCCAAGTATTCAATACAAAACTCCACACCTTGCATTTTTTAAAAGGACTATTTGTTCATTAAGAAATCAGAGTCTCACCTGAAAGCAACCAGGAGGAGCAGCCCTGATACAAAGAAAGTAATATATGCCATGGTTTTGCAAGAGACAATCTGGGTTTATGCTCAGGGAAACATGTGTATTTACAAATACTGCCTGCACACAAATCATGTTTGCTCTTTCACTTTTTTTTAATCTAATACCTACCGTTAACTATTAAACAACTACTTTTATCTGCTTGACCCTTGTATGCATGTAAGCCTGTATCCTGAAAAACAATGTTAAATAACTGCAAATAAATTTAGTATGCATACTTTGTGAAAGAGTAGAATGGTAAGAACAATCCAACACAACTCTAGTGGATTAACTACCTTAACAAAAGTCAAGCACTATGTTGTCCTATCTTTCAAAGTTTCAAAAGGTTTCCCAAATTCAGATTTTCATTTGGAATTGACTGACTTATGCACTGCCTCAAAAAACAAAACAAAAATATAGGTCGTTGCTACAGCTTGACTCCTCTGTGTAAATGCAATCTGTGAATGTTTTGTGTTCACAATACATGATATACATGGACTTCATTATCATCACTGATACAAGCTAGCACAATCTTTATCATCTCAAACTAACAACAAACTGAGTTTTGAAATAAAGGTACAGATCTAGGGATACAGGAGGCAAAACAAGAAAATAGAAAGAATCACTGTCTTTAGAGCGTGTTCAAAATCCATCAAAATGTTAGGAGTAACAAGATTTTTTTTTTTTTTAACTGTTCTATTGGGGGATTTTTCTTCGTTTTAGGTAATTATGGGAAACTGGAAATCTAACTTTCAAAGTACTAGAACCATCAGGTTAAGTATATTAACAAGAATTCCAGAATGAAGCCCACAGACCTGAAGTGACTTCACTGAAATCTCACAACTATGAATCCAAATTTAGTGCTCTTTGCACTATACCAGAATTATGCTTCAATCTTGAAATTCCTCACAGAGGAAGGCCACAAACCCAAATTCCCAGGATATCAGTGTAGAAAATTAACTTTATCTGAGATAGAATCCATTGTTTGGGACCTGAAAGCTTCTGGGTCAGGAGATACAAAGTATTTATTTGAGGGTACAGCAACAAACTAAGACCTAGAATATCTAAACAAAGAAAACCTGGCAGTTAAATATACTACACATTCTGTGTTACAGAACACCAAAGGACATTATATAGTTTATTTTAATTTATTTAATATAATTTCAATGGACTTTGACAAGCAGCAAGAATTCCTGGAACCTCTCCTTTTGTTACATTTTACATTAGACGAATCCCAGTTACTGTTTTGTCATCCAAAACTGCCATCCAACTAAATGGAAGTGTAGAGACTTGCATTTCCCACCCCACACAAATTTGCTGTTCTCCAATAAGCATACAATTTGAAGTCTTAGGAGTATGTTTTAAATTTTTCATCCTATTTCTATTATGGGTAAAACAAATACACTGGAATATCAAATATATACTCTATGCTTTCTAAAGCCCTAATTAAAGTGGACCAAGAAGTAGTCAACCTTTTTCTAAGGACTTACTGTAGTGAGAGCTATACTATATACATATCATGTGTATATATATATAAATATATATGTAACTGTATGTACATATTTACCTACAGGAATGTGTGTGTAGACATACAACTTAAACTGAGAAAACTCTTAGCTTCGGACAGCAACAGCAAATGTCTCACAGTTAGTTACCAATGAAGTCCAGCCTTGGAAGTCACTTATTCAAGGCACTGAGTCATAATTAACTGTTCCCTAATAACCTGGTGAACAAGAGACACACTCCTGGCCTTGATGGAACTTTTAGTCTGGGAATGTAGGAAACACATTACTTATGAAAGTGGTAACTCATTACCCTCATTTGGGATATATTAAACTTTCACACTCTTTCAGAGAAAACTTCCTAAACTTAAGAAATAAAAGGAATACAAAGTGTTTAAAGTAGAAAAGATTTGTATTCCTCATATAGAAAAACCAACAGTTAATACCACCAACATTGCAGTATCTTTTAAATCCACTTTTTGGACAGATAATCACCCCCGGAATCAGAGGGGGTTGGCAATTTACACAGGCTTCAGCTTCTAAGTGTGGGTACTATAGAAGCATTACAGAAATTAATGTTTATTATACAGTTAATGTGCAAAGCCCAATAATCCAAGGGACTCTACCACCAAGTCTTTTAACTGTTCTGTGACTAACAGCAGATTCCTGCAATTTAAATTCATTTAACAAGATTCTACATCATTCATGAATTTAAGGCTTGTGACAAGTCTAATATTGTTATAGGGCTTAACTTTATAATTTCATGTTTCATATAACTAATAAGTACTTCACTTCCCACTTATCCTTGTTGAAGAATGAGAAGAGGAAATTAGGTATTCTAATTCTACTTATTATACAGCTAAGTGACTATGATCACAAAGTGAGATAGCCTGGACCTCAGTTTCCTTATTTGCAAAATGAATTATTCTAGAAATCTTCTCATTATGCCATAAGCAATTCCAGTAGGTTTGCATTTGCTGGCTTTCCCAGTAAACTAGAGACAATCTTTGATCTAAACTCTAAAAATAAACATTTGTATCAGACGTTTTAAAACAGGTATGTATTCAACTATGGAAATAAAGTTAATTTTTTAAAACTATACAAATGTGAGATCTTTCAGAAGTTGACGACTTATCCTAAGTATTGCTAAAAGGTGGCATTTTAAGTCCCTAAGAATAGTTTATAAGTTTTATGTATTTGGACGACACTTTCATCATTACATCCATTTCTAAAACAATTTTTAAGACATAACCTACTTTTCTTCCACAACATGTTACTGTATCTATTACTGACTTAACAATGTTCATTTTAACAAAGAACTCTTGGGAAGTACTTGACTTTTACTCTTTTTGTATTTGGTTTACCTCACCCACCACAACCACCACCCATTCCCATACACACACCTCACAGATTACACTCTGATACAATCAAATGTTGTCATAATTAATTTTTATTGATTAAAATCATCTATTTTAATAACTAACTTTACTGCTAATTAAAAGCAGGGTTTTTTTGGTCACTAACACCATGCAACCTGAAGTTTACATCCCTTTTGCACTTCTCAAAAAGGGAGGAGGGGCGGTTTAAGATTTAAGGAAATAACTTAAACTACAACAACCAATCGCTGAATTAATTGCTTTAACATAGCAGCAATACCTTAAATATATTCTCATACACATCACTTCCCAAGCTTGTCCCTATCCTAAAGCAGTTTACTGAAGCATGAAGACTCCCCCTCTTAACGAGAAAAATTAAAAAGAGATATAGGCCTAAGGCAATTTGACCCTATATAATCCATTTAACAAATCCCCACCCCCAAGTTAGACACAGAAGAGTTAGATCTGTGAGATACAGGGTAGCGGCTGTGCCAAATTTTTATCAACTATAATCTTTCCGAAACCACCATAGTAATCCTTAGAGTTAGAAAAGACCCTAAAGCAGCATGAAATCTAGACTACCCAGACAGGTACTGATCCAGGATACTCATTAATATCTGTAGGGCCTGGGAGGTCGGTATCTCAAAAGACATGACATTCCATTCTGCCAACATCAGTTCTTCCTGTATTTTGCTGTAATGCTATTCCTCCAGCTCTCTAGAAATTACATCCGTTTGTCCCCGGTTGTACCCTTTGGGTGCTAGCACAATGTGTTTCTATCAGAATAGTGGCCAGGATTATTTTTGCTAACCCTAAGTCATGTAAGTATTTTTTCAAACACGTTTTCCAAAGTAAGTATTCGAGGAACTAAATGAGCAATTCTTGCCATTTTGCCTATTTAAGAGGAAGAGCCATAAATCACTTGTAGATATTTTTTAAGATTACGAATCAGCCTGTACAACTTCTTAAATATGGTCACTTAACAGACTGCCATTGTTTTGATCGTGGTATTAAAGGTTTTCGAAATTTTGCCTAAAATAAAAAGAGTCGTTTTGAAAATACGCATTATATCCGCATAATCCTACCAGGAAATAAACCTAAGGGCCTACCACTCAGAACAGGCCCTCTCAGCCGCGCCCAGAATTGCTAAACGGAAAGTGAAGAAGGGACTAGGATTAAAACCAGACAAACAAAAACCAACCCTAGGCGAGATGAAGTGCTAGGTCAAACGAGATCGAGGACGCAAGGGCAGGCCGGGTTTCTTCCAGTGAGTCCAAGTGTCTCGGGTGGGAAGGACCGGCTCCGCGCGGGACAAGCTAACCTCCCCAACCCCCACCCCGCAACGACGACCACGGCTCCATCGACCCACTCCGGAGCGTCCCCTCCACCCGTCACCTTTCTCCGCACTAACCTTTCTCCTCCCGGCTGTCGGCCGCCATTGCTCCCCTCCTGTTTCCGCAGCTGCTGCTGCTGCTGCTGCCGCCGCCGCCGCCGCCGCTTCGAAGCGACTCGCGCGGGCGCCGCAGCCGCGGCAGCCGTAGCACGGGCACGTCCGTCAGTCCGGCCGCTGGGCTGCGCGCTTCGTACCGTGGCCTCTACCGCTCACCCCTCTCAACTCACCCTTTTCCTTCCCGCTTCTTCCCTTTCTCCCTTTCCTCCTTTCCTCTTTTCACTACAACCTCTGGTGCCCTAGGCCCAGCCTTCCCGTTGGGGTTTGGGGACGGGAGGGGGTAAGGGGGAGGGAAGGGAAACAGATGGCGACGGCGGGCGGCGCTAAAATGGAGCCTGCTTCCTGAGCGAAACAATCCCGCTCCCGAAATGCCCTGCGCTGTTTACGCTTCGTTCCTCCCTGGGAGCGTCACAGTGCGGAGAGGGGCGGGGAAGCAGGCGGAGGAAGAAGGGCGGTCAAGGGAAACGTGATAACGTCAGCGCGTCGCTCCGTCTCCCATAGCCCGGATGTCCCGGGGATTGAGTCCTAATTTTGGTGATCGGTCCCGAAGTCGTAGGTTATTTTGCTGCCCTCCGAGGTTCGTACACCCAGGTGGCTCCGTTTTCTCACCTCAAAAGCTTGCTGATGGTGGGGCGCCTAGTGACTCAGTTGTAAAGCGTCTACCTTCGGCTCAGGTCATGATCCTGGCCCCGCGTCCAGGTTCTCTGCCGGCCTGAAGCCTGCTTCTCCCTCTTTCACACACCCCCCACATTGTATTCCCTCTCTAGCTGTCTCTGTCAAGTAAATAAATAAAATATTAAAAAAAAAAAAGCCTACTGATGGACCTTAGCGTAAAAATGCTTAACAACTGTTCTACGAAACTCTTAATCCAGCTCTGCAAAAGAAACATTTGGGATAAATCTGGGTCCCTTTGTTCCTTTTGCAGCCGCTACTTTGTACTCCGGTCGTCAGATACACTTTCTTAGTACCCTAAACTTAGCCAAAGGCAGCGCAGGAAGCAACCTGCTCAGTTGTCAGAAACGCATACTAGTTTTATTGTTAATTGGGGACATTAGTTCTATTGTATTTTACTATAGCTTTGTAATTCATATAATGGCAAATTTGATTTAAACATTTATGGAGGCGCTGGGGTACACAGTTGATTTAAACAGATTATTGAGGAATTGACACTACAGACGTGGCCAAAAATTACCTAACTATATAATATGGTAAAATCTGCAAGGAAACTTTCAGAAGTTCATTGTCCAAAGGAATGAAAATGTCATTTTCCTTCACTGTTCCATAACTGAGTTTAATATTTTTATTTTTTTAAGATTTTATTTGAGAGAGAGAAAGAGAGAAATATCACAGACGGAAAAGGAGAAGCACACTTGCTGCTGAGCCTTGAACCTGATGTGAGGCTCGTGAGGCTCAATCCCAGGAGCTGAGGTCAGACTCTTAATCAACTGAGCCACCCAGGCATCCCTGGTAACTGAGTTTAAAAGGGAAGAAAATTTGAAGGGAAGAAAGGTAACACTGTCATCTAAAACTAACAGCATGTTCAAAGGAAGACAAATAGTCTAGAGTGTGCTGGCCATTGTAACAAATTAAGACCAAGCTAAAATCAGTGGAAAAAGTATAAGGACAGCCTGCAGAAAAAAGAGGAAGAAAAAACAAGTAATATTAAAACCCAGCTATGTATCAGGTGCTTAGGAATGAAGAGTAAACAGAACAGTATTTCTGCCTTTAAGGAATTTTCGAGTATAATATATGGAAGAAACAAGTTAACAGAAAATCCATGTGTAATAGTAATTGCTAACAATTGTGTGTTTTTACTGTGTGCCAGATACTGATCTGAGTATTGGACCTATACAATCTAATTTCATCTTCCAAAAACCCAACTGGATTATATTAACTAGCTTTATTTTACATAAAGGGAAAGTGAAGTAATACTAAATTAAAGTGCCCAAGGTCACAAGTAGTAGTAACATGGCTCAAGTCCAGGCAGTTTACCTCCAGCCCCCACCCAATTGATAATAGTGCCTCCAGTAAACTTAGAATATAATTGGAACCTTCAGGGGGCACATCACTTAGACTGGGGCAGAGGGAACAGTTTCAGAATAGAGTCAAGAAAAGCTTTCTGGAGAAGGAAAATTAAGCCTACTTGAGAACTAAAAGACTTGGTGAAAGGGAGAAAGGGCAAAGATGGTAGGTAGAAGGATGTTTTTCACAAAAAAAAAAAAAAAAAAAAAAAAAAAAAAAAAAAAAAAAAAAAAAAAAAAAAAAAAAAAAAAAAAGGTCCTAGGTGGCAGAGTTGCCCATGGTTCAATTCAGGTTGATAGTCAATGATTAGGTAAGAAGAGACTGAATCAAGAAAAGTGTTATATAATATTTACTGATTTATTTTTTCAGTCAACTAGTATTTATTAAATTCCTATTCCGACCAAATACTATTCTTAAAAAATTTGTTTGATATTGAATCTAGTTTCTTCAATGAGTTCAATTATTTTTTTTAAGATTTTATTTATTTATTGGCAGAGAGATCACAAGTAGGCAGAGGCAGGCAGAGAGAGAGGGGGACGCAGGCTCCCCACTAAGCAGAGAGCCTGATTCGGGCCTTGATCCAAGGACCCTGAAATCATGACCTGAGTCGAAAGCCCAGCTTGGGCTAGCCAGCAAAGAAGAAAAACCTAAAAACTTGGGTTTCTAAAGCATTAATTCTGTGAAGCAGAAAAGACCCAGGGTTTGATCCCAGCTCGTCCTCTAGCTCTGAGGTTGCCCAGGTCTGGGAAATCTAAGGAGTGTGCCTGATGGTGCTCTACTTTTTAGTTCCTTAAAAAAAAAAAGAAAGAAAGAAAGAAAGAAAGAAAGAAAGAAAGAAAGAGAAAGAAAGATGCTCCTTTTGTTCCCTTCTTCCCCTTTGAAATGGGTACAAATTTATTTCTCTTTAGCAGCTGGAAGACATTCCTCCTACCTTTTCCATGTCTTGGCCAAAGAGAGTACCCACAAATCAGTCAGACCTGGTCTCTCAGGTATTGGGGGCCATGGATCACTGCTTGGATTCTGTTTCAAGGAGGGATGGTGAATGCATTGCCTGCATGGTTTACCTTCCCCTCCCCATCCTAATCCCATGCCAGGCTGGTCTGTTTATTACAGAGTTTCATTGAGGCCAGCTGCAGCTGGTTGGCCATCTGGACATCATTCTCTGGATGGCCATATGATACATTGGGGCCTGAAGACTGTTCTTCTCCTCGGCTCAACAAGATGACATCATGGGAAATGGAGACAAGAATATATTCTCTCTTGTGTCCCTCTCTATCTCTCACTCTCCTATATTCCATATGTGTCTCTTTCTCTCAAAAGGAGAGGAAGAGGCAATAAGGAAGGATACTTTGTATTACTTGTCCATTTCTGAATAAACATTTGTTGCTCTTATAAAAGAAACAAAAATAAAACAATAACAACAGCAACAACAACAAAAACAAGGAAAGGATGCTATCTTTAATATATAGTGCTAGGAAAACCAGATATCCACATGCCAAAGAATGAAACTGGGCACCTATCTTATACCATACACAAAAATTAACTCAAAATGGACTAAAGACACAAATGTAAGATCCAAACCATAAAATTCCTAGAAGAAAACATAGGGGTAAGCCCTTTGACATTTGTTTTGGCAATGATTTTTTTAATTTGGCAACAACAACAACAACAAAATTAAGTGGGACAACATCAAACTAAAAAAGCTTCTGTACAGTAAAGAAAACTATCAACAAAATGAAAAGGTAACCTATGGAATGGGGAAATCATATATCTGATAAGGCGTTAACATTCAAAATATACTTTAAAAAAAAAAAAAAACTATACAACTCAAGAGCCGAAAAGAAGGAGAAGGAGGGAGGGAGAGAGAGAGAGAGGGAGGGAGGGAGGGAGGGAAGAAAGAAGAAAGAAAAGAGAAAAAGAAAGAAAGAAAGAAAAAAAGAAAGAAAGAAAGAAAGAAAGAAAGCAGAAGAGGAAAGAAAGAATCCAATGCATTTAGAAATGGGCAGAGGGACTGAACGTTTTTCCAAAAGAAGATGTACAAATAGCCAATAGGTACATGACAATGTTCGACATCACTGATCATTAGGAAAGCAAGTCAATGCTACAATGAGGTATTACCTCACACCTTTTAGAATGGCTATTATCAAAAAGAAAAAAATAACAAGTGTTGGGTAGAAGTGGAGAAAAGGGAACCCCTGTGCACTCTTTCTGGGAATGCAAACTGGTGCAGCCACCATGGAAAAGAGTGTGAAGGTTCCTCAAAGGATTAAATTAATATTACCATACGATCCAGCAATTCCACTTCTAGGTATTTATCTGAAGAAAATAAAAACATTATTTTGAAAAGGTATCTGTATCTCTGTGTTCATTGCAGCATTATTTAAAATAACCCAGGTGGAAAAACAACAGAAGTGTCCATGAATTAATGAATGAGTAAAGAAAATGTGTGTGTGTGTGTGTGTGTGTGTGTACCAAGTGGAATATTATTCAGCTATTTAAAAAAAAGAAAATCCTGCCATTTACAACAACATAGTTGGATCTTTGGGACATTATGCTAGTTAAAATAAATAAAATAAGTCAAACAGAGAAAGACAAATATTGTATGATATCCTTTATATGTGGAATCTAAAAAAAAAAAAGCCAAACCACAGGCACTGGGTGACTCAGTTAAGTGTCTGACTCTTGATCTCAGTTCAGGTCTTGATATCAGGGTTATGAATTCAAGCCCTGCATTGAGTTCCACAATGGACATAGGGCCTACTTAAAAAAAATTAAAAATAAAATTAAAATTAAATCTTAAAAGTATTAAAGCTGAATTTATAAATAAAGGGAAAGGATTGATAGTTGCCAAAGGCAAGCGTAGGAAGGTGGGCAAAATAAGGATAGCTGGTTAAAAGGTACAAACTTACAGTCAGAAGATAAATAAGTCCCAGGGATGCAATATGCATCATGGTAACTACATTTAACAATATTGTATTGCATTTTTAAAAATTGCTGAGAAAGTGAAGCTTAAAAGTTCTCATTACAAGGACAAAATATGTAACTATGTGTGGTAATGGATATTAACTAAATTTATTGTAATAATTTCACAATATATACATATATCAAATCATTATGTTTTACGCCTAAAGTTAATACAGTGTTTTAAGTCAATTATATTTCAACTAAAAGAAAACAGTAAAGTAGGCAGAAACAGAAAAAAAGATAAGCCCCAGAAGTTGTGAATAATAAAAAAAAAAAATCCACAGTGTCAAGACTGAAGACTAAAATGCTGCTTATGGCATAAAAAGTTGTCAGTGTAAAAAAAACAAATCAACCCTAACTCCTCATAATGATGGATCAATTCTAGGAGAAAGAAACATGTAATTTCCCACTTTCTGAGAGGCATATGTTAAGGATGTGATTAAGTCAGTAAAACCTGTGAAACAATCAGAGATATTTTTTGTACCCTACATTACGTTCCAGTTGTTTATTTTTATACATTTTTTATGTGTGTCACTTGCCTAAATGGCTGTGTATTGGGTATCTCCATGCTCTGTATAAGGAATCCAACATGCTTCTAACTGTGACATATTCTTTCTACTTTAATTTCAATCAATGTTCTTTAATTATGTATAGCTTATATAAAGGAAAACTATTTAGTATTATTTTTCTTTTTTTTTTTTTTTAGATATCACCCAGTTTGCCTCCAAGTGACCACAGCCTGCTCTGTAGTCCAATGAAGTGTGCTGATCTCCTATGGCTACTAGTATACATGTTGTCCCAAATGCAGAGTCACCTTTCAGTGACCAGTAATTTAGCCTTAAAACCACCATCTTATTTTTTGAACCAAAATTGGGATGCATATAATTTGAGTGCCAAAATGGTACAATTCTTTATAAAGTGTTTATGAAAATAAATGGTAGGCAATTTTTAAAATCTTTTAAAAATTAGAAATATATGATCCTTATGGTATCTACAGCTTTATTCTCCCATAGTAGCAAACAAGGAGCTGTTCCACCATTATTTGTTGAATGCAAACATGAAAATGAAATAAAAAAATGCTTTTTTTTTCAGTATATGAGATTTTAACTTGAAAATCTAAATTGAGTACAGGTCCATCATAAATAGGCTATGGGTAGTACACAAGTGAGTTTTATACATGTACATGTGTGTTGGGAGAGTTAGGGAAAGTAGAGATGAAGGCAACTGATACATAAATAATAATGTCCTAAGATAACAATTCAAAATCTACTGATTAATGATTAGGGGCCAAGCACTAGAAAAAGTGCTTTATGTGCACTCTCATTTAACCTTTATTTTACAAATTGCTGAATGGAAGCTCATGGCTAGTATATTGCAGAACTAAAGTCTCAATCTGCCTTTTCTGATTCCAGGATCTGTGCCTTTTTTTTTTTTTTTTAAGATTTTATTTATTTGACAGACAGAAACACAGCCAGAGAGGGAACACAAGTAGGGGGAGTGAGAGGGAGAAACAGGCTTCCCGCCAAGCAGGGAGCCCAATGTGGGACTCGATCCCAGGTCTCCAGGATCATGACCTGAGCCGAAGGCAGTCGCTTAACCAACTGAGCCACCCAGGCACCTCAGGATCTGTGCCTTTAACTTCTATCCTTTATTGCCACTGATGATAAGATTAGAAAAATGTTGTAAGTCAATCATTTGAAGAATGAATTCTACCATAAAGAATACATTTGGACATGGGTGTCTTTGAAGATTCATAAACAATTAAATTCAAATCATGCTAACCATGATTAGTTTTCTTGTAACTTGATTAGATAGCAAAAATCATAGAAGAAACCATTGTATTAGAATCAGTTGTGTTATAACCAGTTCGAAGGAACTTTATCTTCTAGTATAGTAGAAGTAATAAATAGTAAATAGTATTTTGACTCATTTAACCAGTGGTGAGCTGGTAAACATTTAACAAACAGCTCTCTAGAAGGAAGAAAACCTTTTCTGTAGTGTTTGTCAGTTTCTCTGGTGTAAATATTCCCACAATGACTTATTTCATGCCACAAATGTGACATCACATTACTGAATACAGAGTTGAGAAGTATGCAGTAACATATATATTATTTCCACTATGCAGATGTAACAGATGTAAATATAGATAAACTCAAGAACATAGATATTAAATTTTAGTTGAAAAAATAAGGAAGTGATCAGTTTTGAAATGTGTTACTTTTGTTTTTAATGTAATATACTATCACTTATCTAAGTCTAATTTTTAATAATCCTTGTGTTTAACAACCAGCTTCCAGAATTTCTGAAAATCTAACAATTGGCCCTTGTAGGTCATTAAGACTGCTCCAGCATTCTACTGCCCTTAACTGCCCCTAGACACACAGCTATTGTTAGTCATTTTTGTATGATGTTATAGCTATCCTCTGACCAAAGCTAAGAAGAGTGAAGTAGAAACAGGAATAAATTCCATGTCACTTCCCCCAGAACCTGGAATTCAGGAATCAGACTGGAAATCATATTCTCTGCATGGCTGAAGCTCTAAATAACACATGAATATTTAAAACTAATAATTTTTTTGATGATAATGTGGACCAAGCAGCAGATCAGATGAATACATGATGGTCCAAAACCTTTGGGATGAAGAAAAAGCAGTCATAAGAGCAAAGTATATAGCAATACAGGTCTACCACAAGAAGAAAGAAAAATCTCAAATATGCAACCTAACTATACACCTAATGGAGCTAAAAAAAAAGGGGGGGGGCAAAGAAGCCTAAAGTCAGCAGAAGATGGGAAATAATAGAGATTAGACCAGAAATAAATGATAAAGAAACAACAATCATAGAAAACCCAGTAGAACAGATTAATGAAGCCAGGAGCTGGTTCTTTGAAGAAACTAATAAAATTTATAAGCTCCTAGCCAAACTCAACCAAAAGAAAAGAGAAAGGATCCAAATAAATAAAATCATGAATGGAGAGAGAGATCACAACCAACGACACCAAAATACAAGCAATTATAAGAGAGTACCATGAAAAATTATATGCCAACAAATGGGTGATCTGGAAGAAATGGATAAATTCCTAGACATATAAACTACTAAAAAGGAAACAGAAAGAAATAGAAAACTTGAACAGACCAATCACCAGCAAAGAAATTTAATCAGTAATAAAAGATCTCCCAATAAATAAAAGTCTGAGGCCAGATAGCTTCACAGGGGAATTCTACCCAGCATTTAAAGTTAATATGGGGTGCCTGGGTGGCTCAGTTGGTTGGGTGACTGTCTTTGGCTCAGGTCATGTACCCGGAGTTCTGGGATCCAACTGCCGTATCAGGTTCCCTACTTGGCAGGAAGCCTGCTTCTCCCTCTCCCACTCCTCCTGCTTGTGTTCCCTCTCTCACTGTTTCTCTCTGTCAAAAAATAAATTTAAAAAAATCTTAAAAAAGACAAAAAGAAAAGAAAGAGTTAATACTAGGGTGCCTGGATGGCTCAGTCTGTTAAGCCTCCAATTCTTGATTTAGGCTCAGGTCATGATCTCAGGGTTGTGAGATCGATCCCCTCTTTGGGCTCCATGCTCAGTATGGAGTTTGCTTAAGATTCTCTCCTCCCTGTGCTCCTACCCCTGGTCACAAGCTCTCTCTCTCTCTCTTGCTCACTGTCTCTCAAATAAATAAATAAATAAAATATTTAAAAAAATAAAGAGTCAATACTTTTTCTTCTCAAACTGTTCCCAAAAATAGAAATGGAAGGAAAACTTCCAAACTTCCAGCATTACCTTGATTCCAAAACCAAAGAACCTACTGACAAAGAGAATTACAGGCCAATATCCCTGTTGAACATGGATGGAAAAGTTCTCAACAAGATTCTAGCAAATCAAATCCAACAGTACATTAAAAGAATCATTCACCATGATCGAGTGGGATTTATCCTGGGCTTCAGAGGTGCTTCAATATTTGCAAATCAATTAGCATGATACATCACACTAATAAAATAAAGGATAAGAAATATAAGAACCTCTCAATAGATGCAGAAAAAATCATTTGGCAAAATACAACATCCATCCTTGATAAAAATCCTCAACAAAGTTGGGATAGAGGGAAAATACCTCAACATCATAAAGACCATATATAAAAGACTCATAGATAACGTCATCCTCAATGAGGACAAACAGAACTTTTCCCTTAAGGTCAGGAACATGACAGGGATGTCCGCTCTCACCACTGTTACTTAACATAGCACTGGAAGTCCTTGCCGCAGCAACCAGACAACAAAAGGAAATGAAAGGCACCAAAACTGGCTAGAAAGAAGTCAAACTTCCACTTTTTGCAGACAACTTGATACTTTACATAGAAAACCCATAAGACGCCACCAAAAAATTGCTAGAACTGATACATGAATTCAGCAAAGTCGTAGGATACAAAATCAATGTACAGAAATCTGTTGCATTTCTTTTTTTTTTTAAGATTTTATTTTTATGTATTTGAGTGAAAGCGAGAGAGATCATGAAGGGAGAGGCAGACTCCCCACAGAGCAGAGAACCCAATGTAGGGCTCAATCCCAGAACCCTGAGATCATGACTTGAGCCTAAGGCAGATGCTTAACTGTCTGAGCCACCCAGGAACCCTGTTGCATTTCTATACACCAATAATGAAGCAGCAGAAAGAGAAATCAAGGAATTGATCCCATTTACAATTGCACCAAAATTATCCTAGGAATAAACCTAAAAAAGAGATAAAAATCTGTACTCTGAAAACTATAAAACACTGATGAAAGAAGTTGAAAAAGACACACAAAAAAATGGGAAAAACATTCCATGCTCATGTGAGAAGCGTGAAAAATAAAATTAGGACCATTATGCCTTATACCCCTAACAGCCACCTGGCTTCTGTACACTCGCTTGCTAAGACCCTAAGAAAGTGGAAAAACCCTAGCATTCCCCCCCGCCCCATAGCCACCCTCTCCTCGTGCCTTCAGATCTAAGAACGAGAGATAATGGCCATCTGGATCTGGGAATGTGGCTACGAGAGCACTCCCTGAGCCCGGCTATCTAGCTCCAGGAATGTGGCTACGTGACCACTCCCCGAGCACCCTACCCTACCATCTGGTGCCTTGGGGTTTGCTGGGCTGGGGGGCCAAGGCCAGTCGTAAGGCAACCAGTAAACTAGGGAGAATGTCAGCCAATCATGTGCTTGTAACTGTGGAGATTCTCCAACTTCTCTGTAACTTGTTTGTCCTTACCTATAAAAAGCTGAAAAATTTGCTGTTCAGGGTCTCTGAGCGTGACCGGTGACGTCCGCACGGAGGCCCAGGTGTGAACCTGACAATAAACGACCCTTGCCGCTTGGCTTTGACTCTGGTCTCTAGTGGTCTTTTCGGGGGTCTCACGACTTGGGCACAACATTTGGGGGCTCGTCCGGGATACCCCCAAGCCCACCGAATGCCTAGTCAACGGGTCGCTAAAAACCGATCGGTAAGTGAGCCGGCTCTGTCTCTGTGTTGTCTATCATCTCTCGGATCCGTGTTCTGCATCTGTTTTCTGAGGTCTGAATCTGAAACTGGCAAATGGTCCTGGCGGACGCGCTATGGGGCCACCAGTGAGGCCGGTAGGAGACATCCTCCGGACTCCGTCTGGGGCCGTTTGCCCAGCCCATCTGGTTAGCCGTTGGAGTCGGCTGTCCGTCTGGGGGCAAGAGCCCATCTGGTTAGCCTTTCGAGTCGGCTAAGGTGTGCCTGTGAATTGTGTTTCTGTGTTCTATGTTCCCTGCGCCTGCGAATTGTGTTTCCTTACCTGTTTCACTTTCAGATTCACCCTGGCCAGTGAAGGAGAAAAATGCCTGCTCCCCCAGCCTAGGCAGTTAAAGGGGGCCTGATCACCCCCCATTAGTCTGGGGCACCAAGGGGGGTGTCCAACCTGTCTGAATGTGAAGAGTGCCTGAATGTATGAGTGTGTGTGTACGGCTCCACCGCTTTGGCTACGGAGTCTGAGCGGGCTGCACCCTGAGTCTCGCAGGGTGTCATACGGCATAACGGTCATTTACCCCCATGGGGGTAACCTGGTCCGGGGTTTATACGGACAGACCTTAGCTAAGACTCCCCGAAGTTCCCGCGAGGGATGCAAGCAGGACAGCATCTGAGAGTGCCCCACCCTTTGTCTGCGAGACCGTTCACAATGGGAGGGAAGCCCAGTGAATCCATTGTCCCAGACTGTGCACTTCTGGCCAGAGAGGCAGCAACACTCTGAGCTGTCAGGTGCTGCACTGCGGCCACAGGACCCACTGATTGGTGTGAAGCTGCACCTGGGGACCCGGAGGCCCGCAGGAGGAAAACGGCCACGGCTGAGGCTTGGTGAGCCCTGCGCGGGTGTCAGAGCCCAGGCCCCCGCAACTCCACCCAGCAGAAGGCTCGGGTGGGCGGCCCAATGGGGAAAACTGAATTCTGGTGTAACAGTTTACAATTGGTTACTCATTGGTCTTCACTGGAGATTAAGGTTTCTAAGGAGTGCAAAATTCTACTGACTGTGAATAAAAATGATGGAAAATAAGGAAAAAAACTCTGTATGTGGTAAAGTAAAAGATTAGTTAAAAAAAAAAAAGGAATGCATTTTTGTTGAAGGTAAAAGTGTTAGGGCCTGCTTAGCCTCAAGGCCAGCATAACAGGCTCTGAAACTCCCTGGTGATTTAGGCCTCTACATATCTAAGACCCCCAGGTGATTGATGCCTTTACAAGGCCTGTGTTTACCAAAGAAGGGCAGTTAAGTCAAAAAAAATCTGTGCATATTGCTCCTTTGCCCCAGTTCCTGAAATGTGTGGGCATTTCAGAAACTGGGGAGGGGGCTAAAATGTTCTCTCACCCAACAGAGAAAATTACTGTGTGACTATGCTTGCTATTTGAAATGCATATAAACTCCTAGACCCTTGCATTCCGGGTCCTTGCTGAAACCCACTGCACTGGGCAGATGCTTGGACCCTAGCCAGCTAGAAATAAACCTCGCTGTGTGATTTGCATTATCCCGAGCATCCTCGGTTTCTCTTTGGGAAGGCGGTCGACATCAGACTTTAAAAAAGAAGGTAGTTTTGTCCTAAATGAGATGGTTGTTTGAAAAAAAAATGGTGTGGGACAAAACCCGAATGCAAAGGAAAGTTGTAAAAAAAGTTTTGTGGAGGGAAAACTTCGGAATGGAATTTTAAATGTGGTTGGTATGGACCAAGATTGAAATGAATGGGTTTTAAAGAATAAGATTGAAACTCTGCCTTCTCTTTGTCCAAAGGGCAAGGTTTTTTCTCTCATTGTTGGTCTGCTCTTGATAAAAAAAAAAAATAATAAAAATAATAATAATAATAATAATGTAAACAGTTGCTTTCTCTCTGCCTGCCGGGAGAAACCAGTTTCTGTGATTTACATTTAATCCTATTTAGGCTTGTGCTCTAAAACTGTAATGTTTTACCATACTTCCCGAGATTTAAATCATAAATGAAGTCTTCTTAATTTATTAGGCCTTTTATTTGGTTTACTAAGTAGCTTGGGAAGTACTGTTAAACAAATGAGAAGTTTTGGGTTACATTTAAATGAGTGCTATAACTATTCTGGAGGTAATATATCCTACCTAAAGTTTTAATGCACTAGTACAAGGTCATCATTAAGTGTTCTGACTACTGAAATGTTTGTGTGTCATAGAATAACTAAGCTTCCTTATCAGTCCTATTGTGGTAACTCTCAAATTGGATCATTGGCAATGTCTGTTTCTGAGTTTTTACAATTGTGATTATCTCGCAAAATGAGTTTCATCTACAAGGAGATCCATGTAAAGGTAGGGAGAGTCTCCATTTCTACCACCAGGCTCTGTTGGGGGGACTCCAGTTGCTCTAAGAGGGCCCATAATTTTATCTGAGATTAGTATGGTGACTCAAAGTAACGATGAATCTCCAGGGGCTTTGTGGAAAGACTTATTAAAGCCTATAAAATGTACAGCCCGATTGACCCTGAGGCACCTGAAAACCAGAGAGGCAGATAGGAGATGATCAGAGACAGTTAGGAAATTGTCAGAGGCAAGTAGAAGAGGGAAAGAGACAAATAGGAGATGGTCAATGGAAAGAAAAGCTTAAACACGGGAAAAGCAAAAGCTAAGACTTAGATTCAGATCAGTGTACTTACTGCATGAAGAAAGGACACTGGGCCAGGGAATGCCCTAAGAAGAAAACGGCAATGCTGGCCACCTAAGACTGAAGGGGCAGGGCCGTGGTTCGGAACCCCACCCCGAACCTTGAGTTAAAGTTAAAATAAAGGAAAAGTCAATTGACTTTTCAATGGAATTGGGAGCCCAATTTTCATTGTTGCTAAGGCCTATGGAAAAATTATCTGGAGAGGAAACCTGGGTACAAGGGGAAAATGGCATCAAAAAGGCTTTGAGACAACCCTCTGAGCAGATGCTTGTGACAGCAGGGGATAAACACCTTTAAAATTGAGTCTCAAAACCAGAAAAGAGAGGGGAGGGAGGCCTTCTCCAAGCCCTGCAGGTTGAATTTCCTGAAATCTGGGGAGCAAAAAAGCCTTATGGCCTGGCCGAGGGACGGCCTCCAGTACTGGTACAGTAAACAGCAACCGATATGGCTGTTCCTGTCTGACAGTACTCCTTGCCCTGGGGAGCAAAACAAGGGATCAGAAGATATCCATCTGACTGTGCCTAACCCCTGTGCCCTACTCTCCCTCCTGGGCCCCAAAAGAACTGTGTAGTAGACAGTCCTAGATCTCCAGGATGTGTTTTCTGCATACCTCTGGCAAGGGAGTCTCAGCCCCTCTTTACTTTTGAGCGGTCTGACCCACAGGAAGGATTCCAGGGCGAGCTCATCTGGACAGTTGTTACGGCCCTCCTGGTCAAGGACAAATGCCTGAGTAACAGGGTGTCAGACCCTCCTCTTCAACCAACTGAAAATGACTTTCTGGCCCCTGGCGATGCTACAGAAAGGAGCAGCTACAGAGCCCATGGGAAAAGGTATGCAGAGGCCACGATGGTCTCTCCTGAGCAGGAACTCTAAAAAGGCATCCCTGCCCCCCCCCCCCAGAACCTCGGCGCAAAAAGTGGAGTTGATTGTGCTCACCAGGGCACTGCAGATGGCCAAGGGTAAGGCCGCCAACATCTACACGGACAGCAGGTATGCTGATGGTACTCTCCATGTACTTGGGACTATTTATAAGAAAGGGGATTGGGCTAAAACTAGGACAGGAAAAATAGTTCTTCCTCGAGGACTGGGGAGAAAAGCTAGTAAGCCAAATCCATCAGAGCACTCATTTAGGGACGTGCAAGCTTGAGAAACTTGTGTGTAAACAGTTCCAGGTCTCCAAGCTAGGGCGTATGGCTCAGGATGTGGTAAATAGAT